>PVJA010019331.1:0-29437 GCA_004027025.1 Myocastor coypus | reverse complement strand
ACTGATCATAAGGAATAAACAATAAAGATGACAGAAAGGGAAAAAGAAAAAAGTAAGTGGAAAAAATCATGCAATTATCTATTTGGGGTGGCTGAGATAACTGTAGATAATTCATTTCTATTAGTTTTTTGAAAGTAGCAGTTAAGGTTTAAAATTTTCACATTGACTTGCTCTATATGCTATTATCTCTAAGCTGAGCAACTACATCAAAGACGGCAAAGTGCAATACAAAAGCTACTGCTGAATATCTCTCATCTTGTTCTTCTAAATGTGTACCATTTCGAATGTCTTATCAATTAGTATTCTCTATTTAAAATAATTTTTTAAAAATAAAGTGAAAAGGGACAAACAATAACTAAAGATTATTGAAAGTAAGTATTAATGTCTAATTATTTGATCAATTGTCCATACTTGTATTTACTAATCTGAGCAAGAGATGTGATGATGAAAATATGTAATATAACACCCATAATTATTTTTTTTTTATTTTGAAACTCTATACCTTTGAGTACTGTCACTTCTTACTCTGCTTGTATCTTTGTTTCTGCTACTTGTTTTACTATTTAAAAATTGATAAAATAAAAAATGAAATGAACATGGCCTGTTTTGGGGATGTCTTGGGGGGATATATAATATTAAATATAGATTAAACTTTATATCTTTATGATAGATTATTGTGCTGTAAGAATTTTGTTTCGGTAGGAACATCAGTTCAAGTGTTTGTTTTGCTATTTAAAACTAGAATTTTGCATAGTCAATCTGAAAAAAAAAAAAAAAAGGAAGGGATGTGTAATAGCCTTTTCATACCCCAAAAGTACTGCATCATGTATTGATAGACCTACCTTACTGGAAATTTACTTGACAGAATTCTAGTTTAAGTAATATAAGAAGTCAATGCAGATCCCATAAAAGCCTGGGTTATGTGTATATGAAATGGAATAAGATGGTCTCCAAATCTACAGCATTTGAGTGAAATGGAAAGGAAATCTGAGCATTATAAAATGAAAATATCTCAGCACACTTTTGGCAATAGAAGATTCATTTTCATATCAGAACCCAAGCACAAAGTTACTCTTAACCCCCAAAGAAGCCAGGCTACAACTCCCCAATGATAAGAATCCAGCAAAAGGTCACAACTCTGACCCCATGGTATAAGAAGTGAAGGATATCACCAAGAAAATCTCCAGCAAGCCAATCCCTGGGTAATACAATTCCAATGAAAATAGTATTGCTCCCATCACAGGAGGGAAATTAAATTCCCATAGTAGCACCATGCAAAGTTCAGCTCTGAGCAAAAACAAGAACCTACTCACAGAATCTGAGTCAGAAAAGGATGATTTAAACTGATCATTGTGGTTAATGAGAGCATGTATCCTCCTGTACCCTAAGGGTTATATTCTCATCTATGCATCCTTCATGATTCGTAGATATCTATAAATGATATTTAATAGCAATATAATTTTCAGGTGTATCAGTTTGATTATCAGTTATATTTTCCCAGTAAGTGCAATTATTTTACTTATTTCAACATAAAGCATTCTAGGCTATGCTTGCCAATTTGGTCTGCATAAAAATAAAAACAGATTTCAGGTGCAGCTTGTCAAGGTTTTATGTATCTATGTCCAACTAACATGCTTAACACTTTAGTAGCGTAGCTCCGTAGACATTGTCACTTCCAACTTTATGAGTGTTTCATTAACCACTGGCTAATAATCTTCTCATGAATGTTACTACACTCTATATTATTCATTGATTAAGGGGAAATGGCAAATTTTTACTGGGTCCATTTTTCCCTGCAATAATCATTAATAATATGCTCACTGTAGTTTGCTATGCCAGCAATGTTTAATTAAAGGAAAAAATTGTCTCCATTCTATTAAACAGAACTAATCTTTTGTTACTTAAGTTGAGCTTGTTCAGTTCACACACTAGAAAAACGTATAAGAAGTTGGGATTTTTTATGTATATGAGACAGTATACAAAAACACACTTTTGCTTACAGTGGAACATACCATTCTATATATCTAAGTGTAAATTATACAAAAAAAATAGTATTGAGAAATGAGGCAGGGTATAGTTTAATATTTAACTTGATGTGAAGCCAGTCACTGAGATGAAAGCATGCTACACCATGAGGGTTATGTGAAATATCATAGTCTATTACATTAACAGAAAACTTTGAAGCTGGGTGTGGTGGCACATGCCTAAAATCCCAGCACTTGGGAGGCTGAGGCAAGAGGACCAATGTGAGTTCAAGACCAGCCTGGGCTACAAAAGTGAGCTCAAGGCCAGCCTGAACTGCATAGTGAGATCTTGTCTCAAAAAGACAAAAAGAAAACTTTGAATATTTGGAAGCAAATAATCTTAAAACTCAACAAGTCAACACTTAAAAATTTAGTTTTCCACCAGCAGAATTTAGCCTTGCACCTGCAACTGAAAAGAAGTCATTGTTCACAAATCGTTTTTGCTCTGTGCTTCCCAGAGAGTTTATTAATTGAGGTAAACTCAAATTACAATATCAAACTATTTTTGAAAGAGAGTTTTTCTTTTCTTGGATGAATGCCAGTTAATCTGGTAAAGGAATGATTAATTATGTCTGTAATCTAATGCTGTTGCTACCCGCATTGGCTTTGAGCTTCTCACAAAAGTAATGACACAAAAAGTTGTTAGTAGTTTTCCTTAGACATTAAAAATTTGTCATACAAATGGAAAAATGGGCCGGTGCCTAAATTCCATATGAATCAAAGAAATTAACCCTTTGAAGCTGACTTTTATGTGACTTTCATGAAATCAATTAATCAAAATGTTGAAGAATGTGCACCAAGAATGGTCTGGCTTCAAATTTCAAAGATGTACAGTACTTATTTTTACAGCAATGAGACCATCTGAAACTTAGAAACTAAACAGAGGGAGTTCTGGAATTTCCTTAAAGAAGGGCCTCAGGCAGCAATTTGTTGGAATGGAGCACTAGAGATTCTTCTTATGATATGGATCAAGCAAGCACTTTCTTTACTTGGGTTCCATATTTCTTTCCTTGGGTCCTGAGGTCAGGGGAGACAGGGACTGAGAGATATTATGAGAAACTCAAAACCCCCTCCCTTGGTACTTTCATAAAACAGCCTGGCTAGTTTTCTACAAATCAAGGTACAAAGGCCACCAGTGCATTTCACTTTAGATCTGAAATGTACAGTCCTGTTAGCCCTCAAATCACCATATAGGCCACATCCACAATGACAGTAGTAGCCCTGAACACTCTGCTTTGAATAATGACCCTAGCACCTACTAACTGTGTGTCATTAAACAAATTAATCATTCAACTTGTTACTGTTTTCTTACACATAAAATAAGAGTATTTACAGAACTTTCTTTCTTCGGATTTTTTAAAGAAGAGTCTACGAGGTGTTCAGGGTCTCACTACTAGATCAGACTCATAGTGATCCGCCTCTTTACAGCCTTCCAAATGCTGAGAATACAGATGCGTGCCACCATGCCCAATCTCAATTGCTGTCTCAGTGCAACCCAGGGAGCAGGGCCTGCACAGCAGGCCTGGGGGTTCAATACCTGGCCCCAGCCCCTGCTTGCAGGCACTTTAATCTACTGAGCTATTTGGCCGGCCTTATAGCACTTTCCTCATTGGGTTATTACGAGGATTACATAAGTGTCCAATAATAAAATAAGTGCTATGTAAATGTATTTTCATACATGATAAAAGCAAAGCCAAGAGCTCACATTTCAAGAAAACAAAACTCATGGGGTTCAGGATAATGCAATGTGAGAAGAATTTTGGCCTGAGTGAATGGCTCTTCAGATCAATAACTCCAAAGGAAGAAAATAAACAACCACTGAAAACCTCCTTTTAAAACTAAGGCTAAAATCCATGGCCACTATTTTATATCTTGAAGACAAGCAGAATACATTTCTCTAATCTTGTAAAACTAATATACTATGGAAATTATTTACATAAGGTTGGATATATATATCAGAGCAATAGATTTAATGTGTTCAATATTTGTTTGTTTCTTATACACACACACATATGCAATATGACTTATACCTTTGAAATGCCCAGAGTTTGCAGCCATTAGCAGGTATTAGGAAACTAAAAGGTCCATCAATTGAAAGACACATGCAGAATAAGATGTGAAGGACTTAAGAAAATGTCATATTTGTGACCACAGGATTACAGATAAGGAGAGGAGGGACAGGCAGCCATAAGACCAAGAAGCAAAGCTGCGACTTCATCTCTCCAGTTACCTGAGGTTCAGCAAGGTAAAGCTAACAGAAAACAGAGGGTTCTTGTGTACAGTGTAGGAAGGAGGTGGAGCTGTGACCAAATGACCTGAGCTTCTAGGACATATTCAGATACTGGTGGTTTCTAGGGGAGTGGTAGGCCGTGAGAGAGAAACAGCACTGACAAGATCTGTAGCCTCTATGCAGAGTCCTCTGCACACTTACACACTGGTATGTACCTATCCAAACATCTTGCTAATGAGCAAAACAACTCTTCTGGGTTAATGTCTAGAAATAGCTTTTAATCTCACTTGTAGCACCTGGAAACAATTTTCCAAATGTGTATGCTCTCCAACATCACACTTTTGTTACTCCCAAATTATAGCTTTGTTTTTTTCTTTTTCTCTCAGTAAACATGTGAGCTTAATTTTTCCCTTGTTTTGATTCTAGTCGTGGATTATTTTATGTGTTCCTCAAACCTGGGAAAGAAAAGGGTGACTTATTGCTTTTATTGTTCTAGCAATTTACCACAGCTAGAGCTTCTGAAGTATGACTGAATTACAATACACAAAATGAACTGCAGCTTAATCCTCTTGACTCCTAAATTCTCTGCATGGAGTAAGAGCTATTTTTATCCATTGAGTAGAATTGTCCCCATTATTTATTAAGCGCTGGCTACACAAAGCTGTAAAACCAAATCAAGATGTTACACTTCGGCCCTGTGGTTTTAAAATCCACCCATAAAAGGTGAGCTATTCAACCCAGTAAAAATCACAGTGTAACTAATCAGGCTCATTCTGATCTCCCCTTCACTTAGATTAGCAAAATTAATATCTTTCTGCTTTAGGGAATGTGTTCTGTTCTTCACAGTACTCTAATTCAAATATTTCAATTCTTACTCCTGTCAGCACCAACGTAAACTGAAAGCGGAAGTCATTACTCAGCAAGCCATTTTTTTTTAAATTAAAAAAAAAAAGAAAGAAATGCAGAAGCCAATAATTACAGGGCACATAACTACTAAGTTATAACAATGAAAATTCGAGGAAAGAGGCATCAAGCTTGGAAGATCCCACATTACTCACCTGTCACAGTTTGGGATTTTTGCAAGGGAGACAATATAATATAGGACACATTTCATAATATTGATTTATAATGAATTATCCAAAGAATTAAATACAACAAGCACAGGAAATATTTCCACACACTGAAGACACGAGAATCCAGCTGAGGGTCTGGATCCTAGTGTCGTGCCTGAGTTCAGCTGAAAACCTAGAGCGCATACAACTGCCTCCCACAGGTCCGATTGGAGGCTTCAAGCCCATAACAAAGTCTCATGCAGGCCCACCTCATCTGTGCTGGAAAAGGCCCAAAGATCTGTAGTAGTAGCTAGGAAGTCTATGCCAGCAAGATGAAGGATCTGTGCTAGCAGGCTAAGTGATCTGTACTCGATCCAGGAAGCAATGTTCAAGGTAAGCACCAGAGCTCCTCCAAAAGTACTATGGCCATCCTCAGAAACAGTGAGGTCCCGAGCTCCTCTAGCAATGACAAAAACTGAGTGTCCATCAGAAAAGCCAACGCAACTAGCTTCACAAGGCTGAGCAATGCACGATCTTCCCCTCTGGTGCCAGGAACCAATGCTCAAAATAAGAACAAGAGCTCCCCCAAAATGAGCTGTAGCGATTCTCAGTGACAATGAGGTCTCGAACTCTTTCTCTGACAAGAATAGTCAAGTTCATTGGGAAAGTCAGCATGACAAGGTCACCCCAAAGAACAGCCCAAGAGAGCCAAAGACTTCCAACAGCTCCAACAGTTTCCATAATAGCATCACTAACAGCTTTACCACAGCCTCTCAGATCTGTCTTTTACACTTCTGGCAACAATCCTTAGGTGGGCCTCCCACACCCAGTGCCATGCTGCTTCAGTTCAGATGGGTGCAACAAGTTTACCACCAGTTAGAAATTCACCACATCACACTAACCTAGACACACACTGATTTTGACTCCTTGACTAATCTTACACAATGTATGCAAATATTGGCTATGAGGAGAAACGGTCATGTAGTCCTTAGAGGCATTTTGGAGTGAGATCCTTCAGGCAACTACTAGATTATCCTGTTCCTGCTGAGGTCAGAGACAAAAATACAGGTACAACACAGAACAGAACACAGCCAGTCTCTTGAAAGGCAGGATCTGACTTGGCATTCCTGCGGTAAATAGGGCTGTTTGCAAGAAACACAAAGCAAAAGAAAAGGAAAAAATGTACAAAGAAAAAGAGCAATGTAAATCAACAGAAATGTGAATGTTCTTCCACATGTAGTCTTTTCACCTGTGTGAATCTCCTTTGTTCTTCACAATGCTCCACAAGTGATAAGTAAACAAGTTTGGAGGAACCTCCCTCGTGATATATTTTTCACAAAAAAAAAAAAAAAAGTTTTTCTCAACACTTGCTTTCAACCAGGCTTTATCTCTAATTATTACCCAAAATTATTTTAAGATCTCATTTTCAAAAGCCATTTTGTGTTCATGAGTAAATTACATAGAATAGTATTAATCTCTAGTTCCCATAAATTTACTATTTCCCTCCATAGTGTCTTCTATGGTTTTATTCTACTCTTTGCATTTCTTTGTATTATTTTATCACGCTTGTTCTTACCTGGAACTTGCCAGAGTTTCTTCCACCAGAGATTAGCAGTTACTTGTGAGATACAGAAAAACTACATTCTGGCATAGTTATCTCTCAGGGTTTGGACAGAGTCCTGCTTCTCACTATCGCAAGGCTTTGGTCCAGTTACCTATCTTTTCCACACTGTTAAAATGATGACAATATTAAGTAGCTACATTACAGAATCGTTGAGTGCTTAGCACTTAGTGAGCCCGAAGGTCCTGCTTTTGTCAGCTATTGCCATTAAGACTCCCGCTGTTACTCATTTCCTTCCCACCTGGTAGGACTGAATTGCTCTCAGCAGCCCTTGGCAGAGCCTGATATCCAGTACTTGAAGGAGAACTGCCAAGCACCAACAGAGGAACACTGAGGTATAGAAGCCTTGGCTTCGTACTCCATCAGAGCACAAGATGTCTGAGATTTGCTTCATCACCTTTTAACACATACATGCATGCGGTGCTGTGTGAGCAAGTAGAGGACAAGGCCTATAGGAAGCCCAGTTGGCCACTGTTGATAATTCTTGAAGTTAGCATAAAATTATTTCAAAGTTACATTGTTTCTAATGGGTCACTGACAATTGATAGCATAAGTCTTATTAGAACTTGTCCATAACTGAATCCCTGTTTGCAACCACAGTTCGCCACAAAGAGTAGAAATCAGTAAATAGATGCTGACTGAACAATTGTCAGTTGTCAAAGTTCAGAAACAGAGTTGGTAACAGGGGCAGAGAGAGAAACACATGCACGTGTACACTACAGATGCACACATGCACACATACATGCACTCTCTGAAGCTAGAGATGATGAAAATCTCAGGCCTTGCCCTCATGTAGCTGCTGCTGCTGCTGCTGCTGCTGCTGGTCTTTTGCTTTCATCTCTTCAACGTTGCATCCTTTTAAATAAGAAGCTGGGGGCATAGAAGGATTTGTAAGGAGAGAGTTACCAGGACTGGCTCTACAAGCAAAATCACTGGTCAGGCTTTTGCTTACAAAGCTAAGTAAGAGAGGATTGGAATTCAGGTCTGGCTCCACTCCCAGTCCTGAATTTCATTCATTAGACTTTCTTTCCTCTGTTGAACATTGATCAAGTCAAGTCCTTCTATGGATTAACTCCAGTATCACCTCGGGCCTCATTTAGTGATAGGATGTATAATTCAATGATAGGACAAGAGGTGGTCCAATGAGTCTCCACTGTTGATTCAGATTCAGACTATGGGAGAGAAAATGTATCTATCTAAGGGCATATTGAAATAGCTGCTATAAAAGCTACTCATTTAATATTTGTGAATATTTTTAAACACAGGGGGAATTTAAGTATGGAGGTTTGTTTTCGCTAACCCAAGTTTATGATAGGTTTTGATTTGCTGATTTGTTCTTCGGTACTTTGGGAATAGGTTTGTTCTTAATGTCTAATTTATATCTCTGCTTGTTTATAGAGAGAAGACAATAACAATATGTCTTTCTCCATAAAAGCATAAAATCAAGGGACCAGCTCCACAACAAGGATATTAGTTTTTAGGTGAAAATATAAATGAGAGAACTCAGATATTAGCATTACTGTGTAAAGAGAGGAAGGGGGTATTACCTTAACAAAAGTGGGGTTCCTTCTATCTTGCAAATATTATTAAGGATCCCAACCGGGGACACTGTAAAGTAGAAAGTGAGTTGTACTTTATTACTTTATAGTAAAAATACAACTTCTTAACAGTACAGAAAAAGACACAAGAATGGGAATAACAGCATTATTTTGTTTCAAACTCTGACTACCACCCCACAGTTTTGGTCAGCATCTTATCATCAGTCGCTGCTAAGTGACTGCATGTATTTCATTTCATCCTCAGAAGAATTCTATAAATTGATATGTTAACATAGCTGTTTTGTCATTGAGAAAGTTATTTCGACAATGTTAAGCATTTTTCCCTCGGTAATACCCAGTAGACGACAGAGCTGGGGTTTAAACTATATGATCTAAGAATGACTCTTTTTTTCTTTTCCCACCTCCGCTGGCCTAGTAATCTTTGGTCGCGGCAGCTGAGCCCTACTCTTTACTTCCATCTTTACTTGGCTTTCTTTTCTAAGTATGTTTCCGCCTATTCTCTTTCTCTTCTACATATACTAGTTAGTGAATTAATGACCTGCCCAAAATTTAGAGTGATTTCTCTTAGGAACCTATTTGAATGTGTGATGACCCTACTTCCAAATAAGGTCACTTTCTAGAATTCTCAGTAAACACTGAATTCAGACAAATATGAGCCACACAGTACATCAACAAAGGATATCACGCTTTTTTATTCAAATTTTGACTTATTCCCCTCAGAAGCTGACCTACTGATTTTTGGGTTGTTTTCTTTTTTTTTTTTTTTTTTTTTTTTTGCCTAAATTGAGCAATTGTCAAGGAAAGCCAAAACCAAGTAAGTATAAATCACTGTGGATATTTCCATAGTGTAGTCTTTTTAATTCATTTTTAATAAAGACTTGATAAGAAAAACAAAGTTACTTAGTGAGAGACACTGATTGTGTATTTAAATTCTTCAGCTCCTTAGCAAGCCTAAACTTCTTTGTCAGATATCTTAGGACTTTTCTTATCGCTGAAACAAAATTCTTGGCCGCCACAGTTTGGGGGGTGTATTTTGTCACCCATTTCCTCCATAGTCACCTGGTCCAAGGCAGGAACACACAGTGAGAGGACCAAGTGGAGAAGAACTGCCCACAGCAGGGAGGGTAGGGAGCAGAGAGTGAAGGGGGAGCAGGAAGGGCGATAAAGCTTGCAAGGTCATGCTCCCAGAAACCCTCCGCTTCTCACGAGACACTACCTCATCACAACAAGTCAGTGTAAGCTCTGATAAGTTAACCTCCCTGTACTATGTCATGAAAACGTGGCCTTAACAGCGGTCTTTACTCCAGAGACATAAAATATGAGATCTAACACAGAAATTTTATTTCATACAAATTGAAGACTTTGTTCAACAAAAGATATGATGGACAAATCAAAGAGATGTGACAGACTTAGAAGACAGTTGCAATGTACAAAATTGACAAGACACCACAGCAGACAACAAGAAAATGACAGAAACGCCAATTAGAAAACAGGAGGAAAAAAAAAAAAAGGAAAGGTTAATTTACAGGTTAAACAATAAAAGCCAACATGCAAAAAGAAACATTAATAAAAACTTCAATTCAAAATATATAAATGTTGATCAGAGACTGGGGAGATAATTCCATGGCACAAATGCCTGGCAAGTGCAAGGTCATGAGTTTGAAGCTCAGTCCTGCAAAAATAAATAAATAAATAAAATATGTGAACTAACACAAGAATGGGATGACATTTTATAACCATTGGATGGATAAAATGTAACGAGCTTGATAATACTATGCGGACAGAAATTCAGGGATGTAGGAGCCCTCAACCCTCTTACGGAGCACAGAGACTGTGAAGCTCTTTTGGAGAGGAATTGCTGTGATCCATTATATGTCCAATTCTGTAGTTGGGTGGTGTTCAGCTCCTTTCTGAGTACACACACTCCTAAAATTATGATACATATGTGTCAACAGATAAGTACTAGGACATAATTAAAGCAAGATATCAAGAACAACCTTGGTGTCAAACACTGACAAATAAACACAATACATTGGTGTGGCCCTAGTCTCTGGAGTGACACAGTCAAGAACACAATGGATGCTGGAGGCCATGAATAATACATGCAAATTCTACATATGCAGTGTTTGTCCTATGTACACAAATATAATACTCTTGCTGCCTTCATTATGCAATTATCAGGGAATGTAGCTATAACTTTTACAATTAAAGACATAACAGAAAAACTCACATATATTTCTTTCTCCTCTTTATAATTTCATGGTTAAAGAATTTTCAACAAATTTCTTTCTCTGAAAAGTGTATGTTCAACTCAGATGCCTGTTTCTAGATTGTGTCTTTGAATTTTGGGACCCTAATGGTTTTTAGTTCTTTATAAATTCTAGATAGAAGATCTTTGTCTGAATATATATTAGTTAAAATCTTTTCAAATTTTTTGGATTGTTTTTTCACTCTGTTGGTAAGTTCTTTAGAGGTGAAAAACTTCTTACCCGGAGGAGGTCCCAGTTGTTGATTCTTTCAACTGTTAAAAGTGCATTTTGATTTTTGTCCATGAATTAATTGCCTACCCCAATGTCTTCAAGATTTTCTCCTACTTTTTCTTCCAGGAAGTTTAATATTTCTCTTTTAATATTAAATCTTTAATCCATTTTGACTTTAGCTTAGGGAATGGTGACAGACCTGGGTCAAGTTTGAGTTTTCAGCATGTGGAGAGCCAGTTTTTCCAGCACCATTTGTTAAAAAGGCTATCTTTCTTCCAGTAAACATGTTTGACCCCTTTGTCAAAGATAAAGTGGCTAAATGTATTTGTATTTACTTCTGCATCTTCTAATCTCAACAAGCATACACATACATAAAGAAATGCTCCACTTCACTAGCCATTCATGAAATACAAATTAAAATAACACTTAGATACCTTCTCACCCCAGAAAGAATGGCTTCCATAAAGAAATCAAGCAACAACAAATGTTGGGGAAGCTGTGGGGGAAAAAGGAACACTTCTCCAATGCTGGTGGGAATGCAGACTGGTGTGATCATTATGGAAAGCAGTGTAGAGACTCCTTTAAAAACTAGAACTGGAAATCCCATTCAATCCAGCTATCCCTCGACTGAGAATTTTCCCAGAAGAACATCATACCATAGTGATATCTGTGCATCTATGTTTATAGTGGCACAATTTATAATAGCCAAATCTTGGAAGCAACCAAAATGCCCATCATCTGAGGAATGGTTAAAAAAGATGTGGTATTTTTATACAATAGAATATTACTTGGCTATAAAGAATGTTAAACTAGAACACTTCATATATAAAAATTGATATATTTTGAACATATACTCATAAGTGAAATAAACCAGACCTACAAGTGTAAATATCATATACTCTCCCTAGTGTAAGAACTCAAAAGAAGAAATAAAAATAGAGAGGCATAACACAGCTGAATGGAAATCAAAGACTTAAGGGTTAAACAATGGAGTGATTGCAAGCACAAAACATAACAAGCTTGGCAGGGGCAAAGCCATGCACTTATATACACAGGATGAATTAGATCATGGTCCTAGGAACCTCCAAAATGTTTTTGACACTGATGATAGCAATGTGTTATCACTAAAAATATGCTTGGAATGCCAGTCATTCTGGTCTTTTAGTTGCGTGCTGCTTCTAAAGTAATTTCAGTTACTACTATACTCTCAAGTAAATGGTTGGTTTACAAGAAAAAAAGGGTATTAAATGAGAGTAAGTGACTAGAAGAAATGCAGTAGGATTGGCAGACCTCAATTTTGTATATATTTAGAATTCTAAATGTGTGAAAATTTGTAACTGCTTTTATCACATTATATAGAGATTTATTAGAATATCGGTGATTGATAGAAAATACCAATTCCAAGCTAAGTCTAAGATGTTTGATATTCAGAAAGACAGTGAGGTTATGGTCAAGTATATATGTTATAGAGTAGTAGTATCACTAAGCTTTTCTCTATGGAGGGTTAAGAATATAAGTTTACAGATCAAAAATTGGAGAAAAAGAAGGGCTACATGGATAGCCAATATTTTGACCCTAGCCCTTCGAAGTCAGTGAGGATTCAGGACATAAGAGAACATGTGTTATAACATCCTATAACTCAGTGACTTCCCAAATTTTCTGTTCAAGGATATTATGGAGCTACAGAAGAAAAAGGATTAAAGATGTATAGTATGCCAAAGGAGAGTCACTGAGACAGAAAACATTTTCTCAGGCTTTCACAGACAGCAAATTGGTCAAGTAATGGCCATGACACAGCCAGATGGCGGACACTGACAACAGTTCTATAAAGCACAGCACATGGTTCCAAAGTAAACCCTAAGGGGACTTGACTGATCTTGAGAGGTACGAAAGTTACACATTTTGCTATACAAGTCTTGATTAAACTTGCCTTTCACCACCCAGCAGAAAAGTTTAACCACAAGGCATAAAACATAAAGCTAGATTAGAATGCTGAGCTTTAAAAGGCTTAAGTGAACAGCTTCCAACATTACCAGTTTTACCAATAACCCACTGTGATTATTGAACATAGGATTATGTATACAGCTACTTACTCTTAGTTCAATGAGAAAAACTTTTTCATACCAATAATGATTAGGAAAATTACACTGTCTATACCCTCTGCCCTGTATAGCTAATAGGAGGACAACAATATGCATTATATCAAGTATTGGGAATCTGTTACTAATGTGTTTTGAAACTGTTGCATGGTTATTTCTTATTAAAAGTAATTTTAAAAAGAGAATTTTCAACAAAGATCTTAGCAACATCAACGTGCCATTCTATTTTCCCTTATTAAGTCAGTACTGTCTACCTTTCTCTTCAAGGATACCCTTTACAGACTTTCTTTGGCATAACTAACTTACAAGCATCACTGCTTTTGTGCTTTGAGCACATACAGTACCACCAGAGTTGCTGAGGTGGCTGCAAATGGCTAACAGGTGAATACTGCACATGGTGTGGGTACCCTGGACAGAGGGATGTTTCCTGTCCTGGGTGGCGCAACAGCAGAAGGTGTGACTTGCACCACATTGCCCAGAAAGCACACCATTCAAAATGTGTGAAGTTACTGCTAAAATTCTCCATTTAATAATTTCAGATATCAATTGCCTGCAAGTAACTAAAATCACAGAAAGCAAATCCATAAAGAAGGGGTGCTAGAATAGATACATTTTTAGTCACCATGCATCAATTAAAGACTACTGAATTAGGTATTGATTCAGCTATCCCATGGATCACAACGTTCAGAGAAAAATATGTAAAATAATAGGGAGAAGATCTACATTGCAATATGATCTGTTAAAATATCCCTGAAGTATAATAATACATACTGTATAAAAGGATCACACCAAACATAACACTGTTTGCATATGGAAGAACACATAGAGAAATAGCAAAGGGATAAAAGGGAATAGGGAACATTTAAAATTTTTTCTGGTCTCATAAAACTCTCTAAGCTAGGAATTTGCACAAGGAATTATTTTGAAAAAATATGATCAGAAAAGGCAACAGGACAGAATGTAAAAAGAAAAGTAATTTATTCCATTTAATTCCATCACTTTCAGACCACTAACTTTAACAAAGGATTGGTATATTTGACATCCTTGATCTTTTTGAAACTCAAAGACAGCCACTTCTTCCTATTTGCTCACTTATTCCACATTACTGAACACCTATTGTATGGTTAGTGCTCTTCCGAGGGCGCACACTTTTTTGGACTTCCACCTGATGAAGCCTGTGCACTGATGGAAAAACACAAAAGCTGCCTGGCTTCCTGTTTTATGGTGAGGCTAACAGTCTGGGCCATGCAAATTGTGTTCAAAGCAGAAACCTGAGGAGCAGGTATGTGAAAAACTTTCTTCCCTGTGCATTCTTCCCAGAGCCACTCAACATTTTGTATCACCTTAGGGTCTCTCGAAAATAGAAAATCTCCTGAGTTGTTAAACATAGCAGACAATCTTTTCCCACGGTGCTAGGAAGACATGTATTAGGCTACTACAGAATACAGAGGCCACCCAACCATTCCCTCTGTCTTTTCTACTTTCCCAGACTTGTGCTAGATTAGGGAAAACACAGGTCAAGAAGTTGTTATACACCAAGATCAACTATCAAAGCAGAGCTCTGCTCTTCTTTCTGGATTCCAGAGAACTCCTGAGCATGGCGTACTATGACAGCAGGGTATGGTCCCACCCCAGAGCTTAAAAGGTGTGTGGATAAACTTTTTCCTGCTTAAGAATTTATTTAACTCAGGAAAGGAATTTGGCTGGTGCTTAAATTTTGGTACGCTCTACTCCATCAGCCTCATTTAATTGAGTTCATTATCTGGTATTCAGTTCTAGGTAGGATTCCTCTTCCAATCAAGAAACAGAAATTGAATATAATAATTAGAATTGAGAGCTGACTTAAGAAATGTAGATGTATGCTTAAAGTGAAATATTTTATTATGCTGGTCAGTAGGACATGAATTATTCAAGAGATGAAAATGAACATCATGTAAGCTAGCAAAAATGTAAGATTAATTTTAGGCATGAATCTTTTAGGCCAAATTCAAAACTCTTCATGCTTTCCTCAATAGAAAATTAGTTCTCTAGCCTTTAAAAATTATGTTTCTCAGTGTTTTCTAAGATTTCCAATTACATATACTTTATGGCCTTATGTAAGAAATTAAAGGATTAGGGATAGATTAATTTCCTTTCTTTTAGGTTTGTCATAACTTAGAAAGAACTGAAAATAAAGAGTCAACTTTGAAATAAGGTCAAAGGTGAGAATTTGACCTTTGAGGTTGAAAGTCTTAAGATCAACTTCTTCAGCAAGAGCTTCTACACTTGGAAGATAGAAAAGAGAGCCACAGAAAGAGCCCCCCAAGAGGTGTGCAAAAGGACTCAGAAGAGCCTATAATCCCCAGTGTCAAAGCATTTCAAAGGAGCAGAAATTTAAAGGCTTCAGAGAGACCGTGGATACAAAAAAAATTATGCTGAATTAAACAGCTGAGATATCACTCAAAGAGTAAGCTCTGGAGAGCAATGGCGAAGCCTAAAGAGACAAAGGATAAGGCGCCTAGAAGAAAGCTCATTATCCATGTTCATTACTACTGTGATTTTGTCTCTTAAACTGATGACAGCAATAGCAAGTACCATTAACCAGGCACTCACTAGATGTCAATAATTATACTGTGTTGCACTTATTACATGAATGTCAATTCCATCTATATTGACTAAGGACTTCTCCCTCCAAGTTATTCTAAGTTCGTCCACTTTTTGTCAGCCACACGGTGGTCCCACAAGGCAGCATTCCCTCTCCTCATGTCCCACTTCCTGCAAGAACCTCCGTCGCCACCACACCTACAGTGCATTATTTAGGTCAGCAGCCAAAATGTTTGCATCCAAATTATGCCAAATCGCCGTCTCACCCATGGCTTCAGTTTCATTTACACAAAATCCAAACCTCTCCAAAGCCCTGTGTTCTTTGGCCTCCACTCTTTTCTCCAAATCTATCTCCCTCTTGTTTCCATTTTGCCTCCAAAAGTTTGACAACACTTGCCTTCTTGTCATCTCTCAAATATACCAAATTTATTCCTTCAGGAAAAAAGTTAGAAGTCAAGGTAACTAAATATGCATGAATGATATGAAAAAGTCTGCAATCCAGCTTACAACATTTTTGACATTCATGGAGCATGAGAAGTCAGCTCCCCACAAATACTGAGTCTTCTGGATTCAGATCCTGACTCTATTACATGACTAATGCTGGTAACATCTCCTCCACAAGCTTCAGTTTCCCCAAAGAAATCAAACAGTATAAATTGTAGGGAAAATGACAGGAAGTAACTTAAGTTACCGAGACTATCAAACAAGAGGATGTGAATAAAGGACATTGCATATATATTTTGCTATAAATATTAGTTATCTAATGTTTAAGAAGTATTGATTATACCCATAAATTATGTATCACACTGTAAGGCTTTGCCTTCATAAGGTTTATAGTTTGTATTTTTAAAGGAGATGTGTTAGCTTATTTTCTGTTGCTATAACAAATACCTAAGGCTGTATATTTGAGTTTATATTGCTCAGTTTCAGTGGCAGGAAGTGCAAGGCACCTTATGACTTAGGTCTCTGGCTACATCACAATATGAAAAAGACCATCATGGTGAAAGTACCTGAGAGAGGGAGAGACCAGTCCCATGGGAGAATTGTGAGGGCACTTCAGGGTTAGCTTGCTTTTATCACAACTCACTTACAAGAACAACCAGGATATTACAAGATCTGCACTTATCCATGCCAAGCATGGTGCTCCTAGGACCTAACCCCCTTCCACTCGACCCCATGTCTTAAAGGTCCCACCCACTCAACAAATAGCATGGAACAGGGAACCAAGCTCCCAAAACATAAATTTTTGGATCAGCTCAAACCACATCCAAAGTATAGAAAAAGGGAGAAATTTTTACTACAATGTGAAATAAAAAAGAAAGAATAAATAAATTGATGATCCGTTCCCTGATGTAGGGAGATGTTATAATGTTCACAAATATTGGGGGAAAATGCTGAACTATTTTTCTTTTTTATTTTTTCTAGCGTATTTCGGTGTTACAGGGTCTCACTACACAGCTCTGATTCATGGTGATCCTCCTGCTTTCAGGCTCCCCACAGTTGGGATTACAGGCATGTGCCACCACGCCCAGACTCAGTAGCTGGCTCAGTGAGCCTGGAGGCAGGTCTGGTGCAGCATGTGGTGCTGGGACCCAACTGTGGTCCCTGAATTTGCCTAAGCAGGCGCTTTAGCCCACTGAGCTATCTTACGGCCCTCAACTATTTTTCAAGTAACATTTAATTATCAAGGGACAGAAAATTGATGAAGAAATAATTTACTGCTTAAGCCTCATTCACCCCTTGAAGAGTGCCAAGTGGCAGGCATACAGTGAAAAAGAGATTAAATTAAAAGTAAGCTCCAGTTGCGCCTGAAGGTTCATGCCTATAATCTCAGCACTCCAGGAAACTGAGGGAAGAGGACAGCAAGTTCCAGCCCAGTCTGAGCAATTTAGTGACTTAGTGAGATACTGTATCAAAACTTAAAAAAAAAAAAAGTCCGGGTGTGTAGCACCATATAGAGGCCCTGGTTCCTTTTGCGGTTCCCTAAAAGAGATGTTCACTTGCATCCAAAATCTAAGAGTGAAAATCTAACATGTGATAGGTTCACTATCTCATATCCAGTGCTATAATGTAGAAAGCAAGAGACAAGCTCCAAGGGCAGAGCATGGGGGAGAGTGAATAGGTACCAAGGGCCTCATCCATGAGGCGCGTTCTCAGTGGGACAGGTGACAAAGGTCTTGCGACTTAACCTGATTGGGTAGATATAAAAATATTTAACAACCCATACGACTTCAGCACCCATTGTTTGAACTAATGTTCGGCAGCAAATATGGCAATAGTAGGGCTGCACTGTGAACACAGCCCCTACGAAGAGGCTAAAGCAGCTGTTGTTTTACATAACTAAATTGAGTAGCAGCTTGTGGTGCGGTGGTAGATATGGAAACAGTGCATGAGAGAGACATAGAGTATAACACAGCACAAAGGATGTGCTTTGACCATTTTCAAAGAAAACCAGACAGATTTTCAGCTGGAAAAACAAAGGATAAACTGAGAATATGAATCATCTTAAAACAACATAGAATGAAAATCAGGAAATTGATTCTCATGTCATGCACAGTGTGGATCTCTTATGAGGCTAATTGCATGCCAATATAGAAATAGACAGCCAAAAAATGGAAGGATTGGGGACAAGAATTACTGGATGGAAAAAGACAAACATGGTGTAGGCAAAGGGGACTAAGCGCCTCAAGGGTTGTGATAGTGTTTAGAAAGTTTTCTGGCACCTTCCAGCTTTGTGAAGATTAATATTTCAGTTAATATAATTGTGCAACTTAAGTGATGAAATTCAGTTAAACTGGTCTGGTTTTGACAATGTGTTCATGATGATTCTTTAGTAATTCTTCACTTCCTAGTGTAAATCAAACCCCAGTTCTATTTTATTAAAGAAGGAACCCTTCTATTAAAGCTGCAGATATTTTGAGGCTTGTCAAAATTATGCTGGCATAAGCACAAACTTACAGTAACAGAAATAACAAAAAAGCTATTTTATAGAAAGTTTATAAAGTTGTCCTCATGATGGAAAGCTTTTTTCCCAGTTTTTCATAGTAACCTTCCTTAAAGGCTAGAGAAATACAGTCTACAGCTACAAGCTCCTTCCTCCAAGTGACTATATTATCAATGTCTATTTGCTGACTAAAAGAAGATCTTTTGAGGTGGGTCATGCCTACACACTGTACTCTGTAGAACAATTGTGTGGACAATATACAATATGTCAACTTTCAAAAAAAAAAAAAGGGAAAAGAAAAAAAAAGTAACGTTGATTTAAAAGTGTTAACGTTTAATTGTTTGATCAATCTTATATACCTATATGTATTAATCTAAACTGATCTGATAGGGGCTGGGTGATAGCTCTGTGGCACAAGTGACTGCCTTGCAAGTACAAGGTCATGAGTTTGAACCCCAGTCCCGCAAAAAAATAAATAAATAAATAAATAAAAATAAACTGATCTGATGATGAAAATATGTAATATAACCATTGTTAAATTTAAACAATAAAAATAATAAATTATAAAAAAAATATGGACTGAAACCTCCACAAACTGTGAGCTAAATAAACCTTTCCTTCCTTAAAAAATAAATAAATAAATAAATAAAATAAAATAAAAAAAGATCTTTTGGGTGAAGTTCTTCATCACTGCTTTGAATCAACTAAAAAGTTTCATATTTTGTAAGTTCAATAAAATTCAGAAAAATCCCCCCAAAAAATGTATTTGTATTTCCAGGACACTTTATCTTCCCATAAAATGAAAAGATACATTCTGAGATCGGCCAGAATATAGCTTTCTGTCTGTGTCTGACCAAAGCTTGAAAAAGCCAATTATTGCAATATTTGAAATTGGTCTGCTCAGCTGTGTCGTTACTGCTGCACTCAAAGTTTTAGTAGTTTCTGCAAATAAACCCTGGCAATTCCAGAGACAGCATTAAAGCTGTATTTCTCACTTTATCACTTTAAAAATTATGCCCTATAGTTGGCTGCTGAAGGATGAGCAAAGATGCCAAGTGTTCAAATGACCCCACCTCCCCCATCCTAAGGACAACGGCTTCTCTAGGGTGCTCGCTTGATACCAAAAATCTTCTCTGCTTACTAACTTCTCCAGGAAATTGATCCAACTTCATTTTGGTTCCCAAATAAAATGCAAATATTGGGCGGGTCAGACTTAAAGATTATTGCTTCTTTTCCTAGAATTCAAATTTAACTATGAATCCTTTATATTTTAACTTCCCAGATCTAGCAATATGTAATATCACAAGAAAGATTGCTCTTCTTGCCTATAAATCGCTCCCAGCCCTCATGAGAATATGTAAGTTTTGGCATTGTTGCAGCAGAGATATATTACAAATTTAAATGAGTACAATCTATGCTACACAGACCTATAAAATATTCAGTGTTCGGGTTTCAGAAAGACAGTGGGTTTCCTGAGCTGCCTTGCTATTTAATTTCTTATATGCACACATACACGCACACCATGTAAACATTTGCTTCCTTCCCTTTCCCCTATAACAACATGGAGCATATCTCGCCAGCAAGAAAAGTCCCTAATGTCCCCCCCTAGGGCCATCCAGGCTTCACTATGTCAGGGCACCATATCAGCCTCACTGGTTGCTCACACATGAAGGACCATGGCATCACACCATCAGACATTCTCATGAATGGGACCTTGTTCTTTCTGAAATAAAACAATATCAATTCGTATCACTGGAAGATGCCACAAATCTCCTTGCTGAAATGCCCCAGGTCTAGAGGACATCTGGTGCACATGGGCTCCTGTCATTGCTTAGCATCTATCTGTGTTGTACTCTTGTCATTATAAGCAGACGGAGTTGGCAGTCACCAAGGCCAAGCACCACATTTTATGAATAGAACTTGAGGCCACAGGGTAATGTAAGAGATCTATGAGGTCACACAGACAGTGCATCCTAAGAATAGGTAAGGAATCAGGTCTGCTAACCACCCACCGTCTGGCACCATCCCTTACCTCCTCAGCTTTTTATAAGGCAGAGTTGATCAAGTCGAACCCAGAAGAATAATACTTGCTGTACAATCTGAGATGTCTGTATACTGCATGTCTGTCATTCCAGCACTTAGGAGGCTGAGGCTGAGGCTGAGGCAGGAGTCTCACTACAGATTCACTCCTGGCATACTACACAGTGAATTCAAGGCCAGTCTACCAAACAAAGTGAGACCCTATTTCAAAAGGAAGGAAGGAAGGAAGGAAGGAAGGAAGGAAGGAAGGAGAAAGAAAGAAATAAGAAAGAAAGAAAGAAAGAAAGAAAGAAAGAAAGAAAGAAAGAAAGAAAGAAAGAAAGAAAGAAAGAGAAATTGCTTTAGAAAACAAAGCATTAATTTACCGTTTTTGAAGAGATCATCTTCCCTGTGGGCTAAACAATACCTTTTATCTAAGCCAAGGATTGATTAACATTTTCAGAAAAGAACCAGGAAGTAAATATTAGTTTTTGTGGGCTATATGTTCTCTATATATCCATTTGCAACCCAGTGTGATGAAAATTCTCAGTCCAAACAAAAAATTTGGCCAACGTCTACTTCAAATTTTTCGTGTGGTAGGGGTAGAGATGTCACAGACGAATCTTCTCTGAAAATAATCTGTTGTGAGCAACAAAGCTCACTCACAGCATGCAGCTGCCAAACTTCGAAACTCACTAAGACGCCTTTTCCTCGGGCTATGTAGGTAAATAAGTGAATATGATAGAAAGGCTAGAAAGGACCATCCTGTCTCCAGTACTCCCTGCTGGGGCAAATACTGACATTCAAAATTAAGGAAGGAAAGCTTTATTTACTTCACAGTGACTAGAGGTTTCAGTCCTTCTCAGCTGGCTCCCAGGCAGAGTGGCTCACAGCAGAGAACAACCTTTTATGGCAGTGCAAAGGGCAGAGTGCAAAGGGAGTGGCAGCAGTTCAGGCAGCTCGCTGGTCTCTCTCCCCTCCTTATATTGTAACGCAAATTACCTGTCCCAGGGCAGGTGCAGCATCCATACCCACAATAATCACTCACAAACTTCAGAAGCTGCTCCATGACTGCATGAGGCTTTGGGGGAAAAACTAGACATGAACCATAATAATCCCTCACTTTATTTTAAAGTAAGTCAGTAAACTTTCCTTCTATAAAATCCATATAATATTTTTTTATTTTTCTGGCCAGACCTTTCCCAACTTCATCATGAAAGTGGCTATCAACAATACATAAGTGAACAAATGCAACTATACCACAATAAAGCATTATTTACAAAGAAAAGAAGAAGAAGAAGAAGAAGAAGAAGAAGAAGAAGAAGAAGAAGAAGAAGAAGAAGAAGAAGAAGAAGAAGAAAAGAAAAGAAAAAAGGTGGTAGGCTACTTTAGTGCTGAGGGGCTCATAATTGAGCATCCCCTGCTCCCTTTCTGAGACTTGGGTCAAGATCTTCCCCCTGGCCTGGCTGCAAGTTTCATAGAACTGTGCTATGGTGCGACTTCCTATCATGTCTTCCTACCCAAACAAAAACCTTTAGTTAATGCCTGCTTAGGATTTCCTGTGTGGTGATGGTTGGCATGGAGAGGTCACAGGTGAACCTTCTCTGAAAAAAAAAAAAAATCCACTATCAGGCTGGGGAGATAGCTCAGTAGAATAAGTGCTTCCTTGGCAAGTGCAAGTTCCTGAGTTCAATCCCTTGTACTAAAAAGAAAAAGAAAAATCCACTATGAAAATCAAAGTTGATCGAAGCTCCCAGAGTCTCTCGCTCCTCTTAGACCTATTAGACCTATCTGATCCTCCTCCCTTGCCAGTCCTCCTCCCTGGCCAGTCCTCCTCCCCTTCCTTTCTTCTTCTTAGCTATTTCTCCCAATAAAATCTTAAACACAAGCCCCAGGAATCTAAGTGACCTAAGCAGGAAGGTCACATATTTCACTCCTTGGGCAGCTTAACCACTTACAAGAACCTACCAAAACATGGAAAATCTAGAAGGTCTGGGTATATAGCTCAGTGCAAAGTTCCTGTGTTCAGTTGCCACTACCCTCCCTCGAAATTTCTTGCTTATCTCATCCTGATACTCCTTGTACTTACTTCAAATTGGATTGGATTCCAGTTGGATTCCAATACATTCTATGTAAATGACATTTAAAGTTGCTGCATTGGTCTCACTGACGAGAAAAGAATTAACTAAAAACATAACAGTATACATAAGCAAAATATAATATAAAATGAAAGAGAGGTAAAATGTACACTTTAATGTAAATTTTAATGAAGTAGCTTTAGAAAATCTAAGGGAAACTCTTAATCATTTTCTAGCCCTATGTCCGTCACTCTTTTAAATGGGTTCATCCCATACCACCTCTTTCATAGGATTGTTGAGAAAATATAGGAGAAAACAAGACATCATCTCTATCTGCAATACTTTGGAGCACAACACCTCCTTTAGGTCCCTGCTCTGCACCTTTCACTGGGAAACAGAAATGGAAGAAATAAAAATTTGCTCCATATAAAGGGATCTCAAACTTCCTACCTATGTCCAGTAAGTTGTCCTGCTTACCACAGTCTTTAAATGAGATCTGATGATAATGCAGCCAGCATTGCAAAAGTGATCCCCTTCTTGAACAATTTATTTTAAACTTAGGACAAACCAGGCATCCTTCACCAATGCCAACAGTCCTGCTTCCAAAGGAATCCGACAAACCATCACCATGACCAGAATCAATGCTCAAATTTCATATGCTGTTCACCTTGCACCAACGGTGTCACATTCCAACCTGAAGCAGAGCCCCTGCTCCTGCAAAGTTCAGACTGTGAGTCTCAGTAGGTCCTCCAGACTGAGAAAGACTGGTATGCGTTATCTGAGATAGGGAAGCAGGCAAAAAAACAACTGCAAATCTCCTCAACTTTCTATTTTCTTAGAGCAGAGAGGCACAGAAGTCAACAACAGAAGCAGTGTGGCTTTCAAAATCAACACTGGTGTATTGGGGCGGGCTATACAATATAACTTTTTCATCAAGAGAATGGACTGAAAATAACAGACTCAAGAATCCAGAGTGCAAAAGAATCACTTGAGAGGAAAAGAGAAAAGGCTGGGAAATGGCTTAAAAGGATGCTTGGTGAGTGGTGGGAGAAACGAGGAGAAACCCAGGGAGAAGTCATCAAGCCTGCTTATTCATTTATTTGAGTGTCTGATTTATGCTACAACTGCTCTACATACAGAGATTTGAGGGGAACAAGGTAGATGAGAATCTGTTTCCATTCTTACATGAGAGGATGGCCCCAAACACATACTTTTTTTTTTCTTTTGGGGTCCCTGCAAATATGGAGCCCAGGGTCTTGCACTGAGCTACGTGCCTACTGTAACACACAATTACATCCCAAAGGTAATAGAAGTTACGAAGAAAATAAACCGAAGGAAAACAGGGTGAAAGAAGGGGATGAAAAATTGGATAAGATGGTTACAGAAAGCCTCTTCAAAGAGCTCACACTTGAACCTATGTACAAATAACAAAAAGGACCAGTTGCAGGATGCATGGGATAAGGGGTTTGTATGGAGTAGTGAAATGGTAAACGCAAACACCCTGAGGCCAAGATGATCTTAGGCCGCCGCAAAGCAGAGACAAGGCCTGTATGTCTGGAGAAGAGTGAGCCAGGGGAAGAACAGTGTGAAATAAATTCATAGAAATAGGCAGGGGCCAGATCAGAGTTTAGATTATTGCAAGTGAAATGAGAAGTCAGTTGAGGCTTTCAGCCATCATACTGACGGCAGCAGCAAATCAGGTCCACGAGCAGGCCGACCCCCTGAAGATACAGACCTTGTCTGGCACACTTCTCTGTCGCTTTGACACCCAGCCAGTGCTCAGCATCACACACGCTCACGGATGTCCACTGCACTGAACTGAGAAAGCCAGTGGAGCCCACCTCGCACTCACCCTCCTGTAGCCAAGCCCTTAAGAGTTGCCTGTTAGTATTTTTTATAACTGTAGGGAGTAGAAAAACATCCAGTATTTTGCTTTTCAGAAGTATTCATATAGATGATGGAGATACTGAAATGGGACAAAAAGGCACAGCTGCTAGAAAGACAAGTTCCACTCTGGGAAGAAATGTTGACCTCGGGAGCCTCTCAGGCTGGGGAACAGGTTGGGGAGTGAGCTGCTGTTCTGCCCTGGGACCCCATGTGCCGAGTGAGTCTCTCTTGGGTGCTCTGGAATAATGATCACTCCAAATACACGAATAAATCTTTCTAAATCATCAGCATATAAATAAATAAATAAATAAATAAATAAATCATCAGCGTTACTATTTACCACATTAGTCTGCATTTGCCGAGCAAATTTCTAGCAGGGCTAATTTTTAACTTTTCCTTTGTTTTTAAAGCAAGCTATCAAAAAATTAATGATGCACAATATAACTATTTTCTTTTATTATTAGGTTATGAAATTTCATTTAATTTTTCATAAAATAAGAAATGATTAACGCTTATGGGGTTGTTACATTCATGTTGTTATTTAGATGCTTAAGTGAAAGACTTAAAGTGTACTACAGTTTTAATAAAAATACTAATGTCCATCTCATGTTTCTTGTCAGACAGTAAACGTATATATGGGCAAACCAATGGGCTGCTGAGTTTTTTCCTAAAATTATAATAATATTCATATATTGACCCAAACACAAAGTCAAGATTCAAAAGTGATGGCATAGTATTTTTTACAGAGCTTTATTTCTCATTTATGATCATCCTTTAAAATCAAACCTATCAATCAGATATCTCAGATTTTCTCCTTCCTATGTAAACACCTCACCTACGATTTTCAAACAACACATTGCTGTTGTGGCTTATTTATTTTCCCTTTGATGAAGCCAGTGATTCAGAATGGTGCTTTGCTATACTTTGCTTTCAAACATGAGTGACTTTGCTACAGTTTTATCAGTTGTGGGAATGAGAAAATAGGTTTTGTCTAAACAAGTCCTGTAATAGAGTCATCTGATAGGCTGGATCCCTGTAATCATATTCGTTTGCTTACGTTTACTTTTTTAGTTGAATTGCCAAAAAGCCTTGGCTTGTTGGAACAGAGCCTGAACAGAAAAGAAAACTATAAAATGGAAAAATCAAACGATAGACTTGAATTTCCTATTCGAGTTTGCAGTCTCCCCTATATTATTCTGCAAATTGTCCTGGATCAAAGTGGAGCCTCAGAGATACAGGAAGAAGAGATTGTGCCTACCTGCTCGAGGCTAACGGGGCCTTCTGAACCTGCATTTTGATGTGACAAGTTCACCTTCTGAGCAATGCTCCTGCCCAGGAGCCTGGGAATGCCAAAGGAGCTTGGCAAGGGTTACACATGGCCTCTAGAACCCACGGAAGGAGACATTTGTTGCTATTCTATCTCAATCCTATAGAAATGAAAATCACTATCTCTTAAAAGTCACCCCCATCCTTTTTGCTCCAAACACACTTAACTGAGCGCTCTTTGTGGGGCATTTACAATAGCTGATCCTTCCCACCTAAAACTTTCTCCCCAGGTCTTCAACAGGTTGATTCCCTGGCCTCATTCAGATCAAACCTCATCCCACAGGGCACCCACGCTCAACATTGCCCACCTTGTTACCTATTGGCCTGCCCCAGTACCACATGCGTCTACCAGTGGTTCTCCACCTTTCTAATGCCGTGACCTCGCAATACAGTTCCTCATGTTGCGGTGACCCCAAACCAAAAAATAATGTTGGTGGCTACTTCAAAACTGTAATTTTGCTACAGTTATGATTCAGAATGGCTTCAGGCGACCCCTGTGTTTTGGTCATTCAACTCCCGCCGGGGTCACAACCCACAGGCGGAGAACCGCTGCTAGTAGGCTCTCTCAGCCCATTCACATTCACACGAGAGCTCTGGAGCTCTCTGAAGGCAGGAAACTTGTCTGACTTGCTCAGCCTGACACCCTTAATATCCAGAACCCTGACCAGCAGAGAGCAGTGCAGGATACAGTGTAAATCAATGATGACCAAATAAATGTACACTTTTCAACATTAGCGTCCTGAGACTTCTTACAGTAGGTATCCTGGGTCTCAGCCTTCTGGAACACCTGCCCCAAGCTGCAATGAATCCAGCAATGACCAGCTGACTGCCATGAATTATGACCCAGTTCACTGCATTTCTCCTTGGACTCAGCAACTAGCTTGTGGGCAACTCAGGACCACAGGTCTTCTAAGATCAGATTAAGCTCTACTGCTGGATAACTACTTCTGTTTCTATGCTGTGTCTCATGTAGGCCGAACCACATCTGAATCAACTGTACAAGCGCTATGTTCAACAATGGGCCCGTCACATTGGCTGTGCTAACTGCTACATTTCTCACTGACAAACAAGAAATAGTTCAAAAGAGTCAATGTTGGTCCTTCAAAATAAGTTATTATCATATTCTAGAAAAATCCATGGTCTTCTAATTGGAGAAAATCAAAGAGAGATATAATGCAGTAAGAAACAATAAAACCATACTTTCCTTTAGAAGTTCTAACGTTAAATATGAATTAAATGAAAGTGCTCTGTAGTGATGTCCATTTAACTCAAGGATTGATTGAAGTCCTTTGCTCCTTGAGAGATAAAAAAATCAAGCCAAGTTTTCCCAGCTGGCAAGCTGTCTGTTCCGTGCCCCTTACATTTCCCCCTTCAACTGAGTTATTGTGCTCTGCAATTTATCTGCTACCAAATCTAGTTGCAAATTGTTGTAATAATCATAGAACTCAATTAAACATTACACAAGTTTATAAAATATGAATGAGAAAACAGAGTGCTTTATACAAAAATTCAGTGGAATGTTTACAGAGACCCTAATGAATTTAAAAAAAAAAGTCCTATTCAATTAAATCAAGTAAGATAGCCACTAATTAGAAATGATCAGGGAAATTTTGTAAAAATTTACAATTTTGTCTTCAATTTTTTAAAAATGTATTTAGTATAGGTTTTGCAGGGTATCACTACACAGATTGGACTCTTAGTGATCCTCCTGTAATCAGCCTCCCAACCACTGGGATTACAGGCATGCGCCACAACGCGCATCCTTCTTGCATCTAAGAGCACCCCGGGAGTGGGGCCGGCATGGCACGGCACAGCAGGGATCAAACCTGAACTGAACGGTTTTTTCGTTTTGTTTTGTTTTTTGGGTTTTGTTTGTTTGTTTGTTTGTTTGTTAAACAAATGTCTTTAAGTTCTCTGATTTTGGATTGGAAATTATTGGAAGTGTATTTGGGGCATGGGTATTCCAAAAAGAAAAAAAACTATAGATACATAACTGACTTCCATCAAGAAATTGGCAACAGTGCCACAGACCTATATTCCCTGCTGTTTTCAAGGCTCACAAGTTTCAGGACACCTGGGCAACATGGCAAGATCCTTTTTGCAAAAACAAAGTTGGGAGTGGTGTTTCTAGCAATGTGGTTCTCTGACACACTCTTGTCTCACACAAGTGAAGCAGTGGAAGAAAGCAGACATCGCAAGCGAACACTGGCATGTA
Source organism: Myocastor coypus (assembly GCA_004027025.1). Classification (NCBI taxonomy): domain Eukaryota; kingdom Metazoa; phylum Chordata; class Mammalia; order Rodentia; family Myocastoridae; genus Myocastor; species Myocastor coypus. The sequence continues at coordinate 1,320 of PVJA010019331.1, read as the reverse complement.
CGTCTCCTAACTGTCCTGCTGGAGAAGGAGAAACTAAGAGAGGTGCCATGAACACAGCTGGAGAGAAGACCGTCTTTTCTTCAGATGGTGGTGGGGAAACTGGTTCTCTACATGCTGCAGATTGAATCTAAACCCACATCTCTCAACCTGCACTAAAATGAAACCAAAAGAAATCAAAGACCTAGATATTGAAAAAGAAAGTCTGCTAAAAGATAAAATAAGTACCGCTGTTAAAGATGCAGACATAGGCAAAGACTTTCTAAGCAGAAAGAACCCCCAGTTGCACAACAAATAAGACAAATGGTATTATAGCAAATTAAAATCTTCTGCACAGCAAAGGAGAAAAGAACAGAGTGAAGAAACAACTGACAGAATGAGAAAAAATTAACAGCTACAACTGTGGCAAAAAATTAATATCTAAAACATACAAAGAATTCAAAAACAAAATGATCTTCAAAAGCAAAAAAAAAAAAATGCAGTCAAAAACTAGGCAATTAAAATGAACAGACTCTTCTCAGAAGCAGAAGCACAAGTGTCCAGCAAGTATATGAAAAAATGTTTAATATCTTGGCCACTGGAATAAAGAAAATTAAAAGAAAAATCTCATTTTACACCAGAAAAAGGGGCCATCATCAAAAGCTCCAAATGCACAGACACTGGTGAGTCTGTGGGAATGGGGACCACGTCTACTTTGCTCTTGTAAGTGAAAGCCAATACAACGACTGTGGAAATCAGTACAGAGGTTCCTCAAACAGCGGGGAAATCATCATACTACAGTGATATCTATGTATCATGTTTATAGTAAGCCAATTTGCCACAGGTAAACCTTGAAAACAACCCAGATGCCCATCAACTGAGGAGGAGTGGATAAAGACGATGTGGTATTTTCAGACAACGTAGTATTATTTACCTATAAAGAAATATTAAGGCACCGCTGGGAGCTGAGCCTGCGCGCCTGCCGCGGGTAAGCTCCCTGCGCCCCTCTGCCCCACCTCTGCATTCCCGCGACAAACTTCCTGTTCCAGCACAGACGCAAATCGCACCGCTGGGAGCTGAGCCTGCGCACCCGCCACGGGTAAGCTCCCTGTGCCCCTCTGCCCGACCTCTGCATTCCCACGACTAACTTCCTATTCCATCCCAGACCCAAATCGCACCGCTGTGCGCCGGCTGGGTCAGGATCCTTGGCCTGCCTTCCCTTTCCGCGCTCCCCCCCCCACTTTTTTTTTTTTGAACCCCTCCAGCACCTAACCCATCAAATAGCCCATTTGGCAACCGATCTGGTCCACAAGCCTACCAGGACTATTCAATCCCAAAGCTCCA
>PVJA010019330.1:0-38592 GCA_004027025.1 Myocastor coypus | reverse complement strand
TTTTTTTTTTTTTTTTTTTTTTTTTTTTTTTTTTTTTTTTTTTTTTTTTTTTTTTTTTTTTTTTTTTTTTTTTTTTTTTTTTTTTTTTTTTTTTTTTTTTTTTTTTTTTTTTTTTTTTTTTTTTTTTTTTTTTTTTTTTTTTTTTTTTGAGACAGGGTCTCACTATGCAGTTCAGGCTGGCCTTGAGCTCACTTTTGTAACCCAGGCTGGTCTCAAACTCCCACTGATCCCCCTGCCTCAGCCTCCCAAGTGCTGGGATTATAGGTGTGCACCACCACGCCCAGCTATATATCTTTTTAAATATATAAGCATGCAATGCCAGTGTTGCCTTCCCTCCTCAGCACAGAGCCTAAACGTTTCTAAGACCTGAGGCAGAAAGGCCTCACAGAGCTCCCAAGCCCAACAGGCAGCTTTGTTGAATTGCTGTCTCTGCTACTAACTTGGGAAGACCTGATGTTTACTCCCTTCCTTTCTTTTCTTGTTGTTGTTTATTTGTTTATTTTGAAACAAGGTCTCACTATCAAGACAGGGTTGGCCTCAAACTTATGATTGTCCTACCTCAACCTCCTGAGTGCTGGGATTATAGGTGTGTGTCACTTCACCCTGCCTTTTTTGTTTTATTTTTTTGCAGGACCAGGGCTCAAACTCACAACCTTGAGCTTGCCAGGCAGGCACTTGTGCCATGGAGATAGCCACGGGGCTATCTCTCCAACCTCCCCTCCTTTTGACACGCCTCTAAGAACTGATGCACAGCCCTTTAATGCCTGGCCTTTAACTTGCCTAAAACTCAATTTTCTTTTTTTTTGTTTTAATGTTTTTAAAAATTTATTTACTTATTTATTTCTTGTGTCAGAACTTTTGTTTGTTTATTTATTTATTTTTATGGTCGGCTCAGCCTGCCCTGAGGGCAGGGCTGGCACAGTATGTGGTGCCAGGATCGAACCGCAGTCCCTGCAGCCACCCAAGCTTTCCTAAGCGGGCACTTTAGACCACTGAGCCATCCTGCCGGGCCCCATAAAACTCAATTTTCTCATCTATCTTGTCTGAACTCTGCCCCACTAGACTTGCCTTACTTGCCCCCGGATGTTTGCTTCTAGATCCTCAGCATCTGTGAATTTTGCCCCTGGCCCTGCCCCACCCGCTCCCCACCCCCCAGGACCTGGAGGCCTGTTGCTCGGTGGACCAGGCCTGGTGGTTGATCTCTGCTCTCCACATCAGGCATTGCCTAGTGGGCTACAGTTCTTGTGCGCCAGCTCCTCAGCCCCACACAAATCTTGTCCTTTCCTCATCCTGCAGCTGCTGCATCTGGCCTCTCTTTACCCTGAGACAATGAGCTTGTGCCTTGTTACTCAAGGGTTGTTTCACACCAGATAAAAAGATATATAATACATAAAAAATACATATAATACTAATACATATGTATATATATACATATGTATTACTGAGAATATATGATGCCTACTTGTATATTAAAAAATGTATATAAAATACTGATGTAGTCCCTGCCTGGCAAGTGTGAGACCCTGAGTTTAGTTTCTGGTACCCAAAAACTAAATTAATAAAATAAATACTGGGGCCAGGGAGATAGCTCAGTGGAATAAATGCTTGTCTGACAAGCTAAAGGTCCTGAGTTCAATCTTGGTACTGCAATAATAATAATAATAATAATAATAATAATAATAATAATAACAACAATAAATGTAATAAATACCAAGTAGATTATATATAATTTTTATCTGTTAAAAAATAAATAAATAAATACAGGCATGGTGGGGCATGCCTATAATCCTTGCACTAGGGAGGCTGAGGCTGAAGAATTGCTGTGAGTTCAAGGACTGCCTTGGTTACATGGTAAGAGCCTGTTTCAACCATTTTTTTTTTTTTTTTTGCAGGTTCAGCCTGCCCTGAGGCCAGGACTTGTGTGGCATGTGGTGCCAGGGATTGCATGGAGTTCCTTATGCTTTGCCTAAGCTTGCCTAAAGAGTGTCTTTCTGCCCCCCTTCAGGAACTGGGGATTGAACTCAGGCCCTTGCACTTGCCAGGCAAGCATTTACTCTACTGGTCTACCTTCCCAGCCCAAAGAGAGGTTTTAGACTGCTGAGCTATCTTGCCAGCCCCAAGAGGTCTGTTTCAAAAAATAGGGGCAGGGGAGATAGCTGGGGCTGAGGAAATAGCTCTGTGGCACAAGTGCCTGCCTGGCAAGTACAAGGTCATGAGTTCAAACCCCGGTCCCACAAAAAAAAAAAAAAAAAAAAATTAAAGATTTAGAAAATAAAATAATTGATAATCCTGGAAGCAGGGCATGATGGTATGATTACTGTTATATTAGCAATGTGAGAGGCTGAGATGGAAAGGTTGAAAGCAACATAGTGACTTAGTGTCTCAAAATGAAAGTTTTTAATGACTAGGACACAGCTGAGTGCAAGGGCCTGGGTTCAATCCATAATACCACAAAGATAATAACAACAGTCTGGGCTGAGCGTGTAACTGGATTTACCTGCCTAGCATTTATAAAGTCCCAGACTCATTCTCCAGTATCAAAATAAATAAATAATCCAGTGTAATGAATATATTTTTTTAAAAAATCTAATATCTATTTTTTTTTTTGACCTGTTGGGAGTTCTTTTATTTGTTTGTATTTTGAGAAGGCAGGATCTCACTATGTAGTTCAGGCTGGTCTTGGTACTCCTGCCTCAGCCTCCCAAATGCTGGGATTATAGATATACACCACCACATCCAGCTCCTAAACATTGATTCTGCCCAAGAATTCCCATAAGTGCTTGTCTAAAACCCCAAGTCAGGAGTTGAGAGCTGAGTATGATGATTTCATGGCAAGTCAGAGGAAGCCAAAGTGCCACGACAGAAGACTTAAGCAGAGACAACAGTAGAGATAGAGTCCTAGCCAGGAGAGCAGTATCAGTAACAGCCACCCGTCCTGTTGTCTGTGGCCTGCATGGCTATGGGCTGCATTCCTAGGTGTGGTACGGTGTCACCTGTGTGACCAGGTGCACTGGTTCATCCACAGATGTGTCAAGGAGACTTGTCCCATGCTGGACACAGAGCCCAGAGGACAGGCTACCATGTCGCCAGAAGCAGCATTACTTCTGCCATGCTTTATCTGCCTCCTTGGATCTTATTTTTAACTAACCCCCTTTTGTGCAGTGCTGGGGACATAAGTAAAGGACTGCCCTCATGCTGAGCATTGTCTGTGAACTGTGCCCCAGACCCATGCCCTGGTGTCCTGAACCATCAAAAAATACTGCTAGTTTTTAAAATTATTTATTTATTTATTTATTTATTTATTTATTTATTTATTTATTTATTTTTGTATTTTTAGGGAAGGGCCTACAGGGTGTTCAGGGTCTCACTGCTAGATCAGACTCATAGTGATCTGCCTGTTTACAGCCTCCCAAGAACTGGGATTACAGATGTGTACCACCACACCGAGTCTCAGCACACCCCAGGGATGGGTCCAGCTCAGCAGGCCCAGAGTTGCACCCTCGGCCCCTGCACCTGCTTGAATGTGCTTTAATCCGCTGAGCTATTTGGCTGGCCCTCAAAAAGTACTAATACTAATAATTTCCATTTAGCTTAATGCCCCCTTTAAAGTCTGGCTTCCTTCTTAATACCAGAGAGGGTCTAGTTCTCCTGGAATTGGTCTTGCCCTCTTTCACCTAGCTTTCTGAGGCATCCCTTAGAGATACTACACTTGATCTTAGCCAAAAGGCGGAGAAGTGATTGGCATCCCTTAGAGAAACACCAGTTCCATCATATCTGAAAACCACTGGTGTATTCAATTGACCTCTTTGAATGCTCTTCTCCTGCCCACAGTGCCCAAATACCAGCTCTTCCAGAAAGGCATCTTCAGCTGCTACATCCTGAACTGTCAGGCTTTTCTGTAGCCCAACCCTCTTTGCATAGATGCCCTATTTCTAGGTCTGTCTCCAGAAATATTTTGTATTTTTTTCCACTTTCACATGGGTGGGGTATCTCAGCACCCACACACAACATACCCAAATTCTTGCCTCTGCTAGTCATTGTCTTCTGGTGCAGCTGGAGAATGGAGGCTCACAGACCCTTGTGTCCATCTGTCTGTCCATCCACTGTGCCATTCAGGCCTCCTTCAGGCCAACCCCTCTTTCTCCTCTCCACTGTTGCTATGGGCACTGTGCTGCGCCCCAGAGTTGCTAGGTTACATCTCCAGGAGACAACATTCATATCCTGCCTGGTGTGACTGGTGCTTTCTGGAGTTGTATTTTGTGACACCTGCCAGTGCTCCTACTAAGACTGGGGAGAATGCAGCTCAGTTTTGAGAGAGCCTGGTCCTGACATAGATTTTTTTTTTTCTTTTGGTAGTAGGCGTCAAACCCAGGACCTTGCACTTACCAGGCAGCCACTTATGCCACTGAACTATATCCCCAGCCTCTGACATAGATTTATGTACATGTGTGCATGTATGTGGGGTTGGGAATGGTGAATCCCAGCCTCATGTACCTGATGGCTAGTTCATGAAGAATTCTAGCCTCCAAACATAATAAGGAGGTTTGAGTGATAACTACCATGATTTGATCCATACATGTTGATTTTTTTTCTGAGACAGGGTCTCACTGAAGTTTAGGTAGGCTTTGAGCTCACTTTATAGTCCAGGCTGGTCTTGAATTTGCAATGATCCTCCTGTCTCACCATACACATGTCAAGACATATTGTATCTACCTTATAAATATGTACTATTACTAATATTAATAAAAATCTTCCAAAAGAAACAACTGTTTACTTGTCTAACATTATATATCTTTTAGGACATTTGTAAAGATATACTTAAGCATTTGTTAATTCTGTATTACAAAATGTGTGCAGCTGGTTATGATAGCCTTCCTGTAATCCCAGCCCTCAGGAAGCTGAAACAGGAGGATCACTGTGAGTTAGAGGCCAGCCTGCTATAAAGTGAGTTCAAGGTCAGCCTGAACTGCATAGTGAGACCCTGTCTCAAAAAGATACACACATACATACACATATTCACATGCATGGATGCACACACACACACACACACACACACACAAATACATGAAAGAAAGAAAAAAAGGCAAGATGTATATTTGTCAGAATTAAGTCAATTAAAATGCAACAGAAGATGTGTAGTTTTCACCTGTCTGGTTGATGTGAATTTTTCTTTATAACAAGGTACTGTTGTTTGTAATAGTGCATCAGAATATAATCAGAATATATCCTGTCCTTCATCAAAACTAAGATTCCACTGATTATGAGTAGCCCTATGATTTTAGGTACAACTAAGACAAGCATGGCCAGTCAAACCATGACATATCATTGTAAGACATCCCAGTTTCAGACAGGTTAAAATGTCAAAAAGTACACATCTATGAACTGGTTATTGGCTCATCCTGGTTGCAGAATAGCCATGCTACCTGTACATTAACTGCAAAAGCAGAGGCAGTACAGTTCAGCTTTGAATCTATACATAAAGCAAACCAAAGTAAATAATTTAATATTCCATCACATAAAATTGAGAAGAAAGTCAGCATCAAGTCACACATTTGGGTTAAATTGCAAATGACAAATTTTTACTGTTGCTTATGCAGGAAATGTGTGATGACAGGATGAACTGAGTTTTAGGTGTCTGCATATGTTCTTATCTTTGGAAAAGGCACACTGAATCATTAGAAGAATCTCCAGCTTGCTGCAGACCAACTTTCCATCTCTCCGGAAGCTGAACAATGGTGCTTGCTGCTTTGAGACCATCAGGAAAGGGCAGCTGGGGCTTGCTTTCTAGTACAATTAATTGCTTCCGCTGTATATAAAATTGGAAGAATTGGGTGCTTTAGTGCGGAAAGAGGATATCCTGCTACACAGCTCCTATTTCCTCACAAAGGCTATTACTGAGCTTTTGGCCATTAATTCACATGCATTGGATTATCCTGTGATGAAAGACCGCAGGCTTTTCATTTTTTATAGTCTCTTATCTCCTATTTATTCAGCACCTCTTTGGAGATACCTGTTCCTCTCCAGAGACTAGGTAATTGCTAGGGTGTCAGGGTGCCTAATGACTGACTTCCTTGTCAGAAACTAATTATGAGTTCTCTACACTTTTTCTTGGTAAGGTTTTTAGTGTGTGCACGTGTGTGTGAATGTGTATGTGTGTTTTGTTTCTTTGTTTGGCCTTTCGTCTTTGATTTTTTAAAGACAGGGTCTCCCTCGGTACTTCAAGATGACCTTGAACTCATTATGTAGCCTGGGCTGCCTCACAATCATGGCAGTTGTCCTGCCTGAGCCTCGAAAGTGCTATGATTACAGGCATGTGCCACCATTTCGGGTTTCTATAGTTTGTTACTAGAGAAGTTTCTCTGAATGTGTAGGGTATATGCAGTGAGGATTGATGCTCAACAGACATAAAGTAGCAATTATATGAAGTATTCTTAGCATGATTGAAAAAATGTGCTTATCTATATAGTTGGTTGTTTTTTTTGTTTTGTTTTGTTTTGTTTTAATAGAACTGGGGATCAAACTCAGGACCTTGCACTTTCCCGGCAGGCACTTGTGCCACGGAGCTTTCCCCCCAACACCTATACACTTTTTTAATAGTAGAAAATTGAGTGCCTAAAATGCTAAATAATAATTGTCTTTCAATAGTCTTTCACTTTTTTCTTCTTTTTACTTATATATGAGTTTCAGATTTAGTAAATCCATATTTTTTTTTTTTAGTACTGAGAATTGAGCATAGGCCCTTGACACTGAACTACATTCCCACCCTCTTTTCTTTTTTTAAGTTTTTAGATAGTGTCTCATTAAGTCAGTGTATTGCGCAGGGCTTATGCTCAAAATTGTTCTTCCTCAGTCTCCCAGAGTGCTGGAATTATATCAAATTTGGCTTCCTTTCTTTTTTTTAATTTATTTTTACTATTTATTTATTTATTTATTTACATTATGGCCAGCTCAGCCTGCTGTGGGGGTGGGGCTGATGCAACATGTGGTTCAGGAGATTAGACAGAGGTCCCTGTAGTTGCCTAAGCAGGCATTTTAGACTGCTGAGCTATATTACTGGTCCCTCCTTTCTTTTTTCTTTCTTTCTTTTTTCTTTTTTTTTTTTTTTTTTTTTCAGGTCTGGGGTTCAAACTCACGACCTTGCACTTGCCAGACAGGCACATGTGCCATGGAGCTATCTCCCTGGATCTCCCTCCTTTCTTTTTTTTTTTTTTTTTTTGGCGGGACCAGGTTCAAACTCACGACCTTGCACTTGCCATCATGCAGGCACTTATGCCACAGAGCTATCTCCCCAGCCCCACCTCCCTCCTTTTCTTGATTAACAAAAAATTAAAACTCCCTAAGCCCATTCATTTTGTTCAGTGCCAATTTAAGACCAAGTTGGTTTCAGCTAGTTCCTGTCCCCATGAGAGAAAATATCAGTCAGAGCCACAGTTTCCTTAAAACATCATGTAGGCAGCACCTTTAAGGGACTGAGTTCTCTTCCGTCCACATCAGGCTCACCTGTTTGACAGAAGTGAGGCTCCTAATAGCTAGCTTCTTGCACCCAGCTTTTACCAGGATCCAACCTCTCAGAGTCAGGCCTGATAGGACTGAAGAGGCCTCTGGTTTTACCACTGTGAAGAGGACCATAAAAGAAATCCTTGTTTCCGAAAAGTTCAGGCATGATCCTACAGGCTTAACGAGGAGCAGCAGGCTGTTACACAAATTATAAACTGTCTAGCACAGGCCTGGGTGGACACTCCCTGATGTCCCAGCCCTGCCTGGCCTTACACAGCAGGTCTGGCTTGGCAAGGTGGATGTCATGATGGTGCCAGCCCCAGGAGTAGTACAGGCCCTTCCAGAACTTCCTATGACAAAAAAAAAAAAAAAAAAAGAGTCACTCCGGTTTCTTTTTTGTTTTTGTTTTTGTTTTTTCTTCCTTGGAACTTGAAGTCAGTCCCAGGATTTTCTTGACTGCTTCTGCTTCCATCCACCAAAGAAACTCCAGGGACAGACTGAGTGGTATGACAGGTTAGAAAAACACAACTTTTCTGGACACAGACTATTGGCTGTGCTTGCTAGTTTTTTACTTTGGGTAAAAACCTGTCAGAAATCTGGCTTCTACAGTGATGAAAAGGAGTATTTCCTACCAATTTGATGGTACAAGCATGAGGAGCAGAGACAGGGCTCAAAAAGTAGTTGGTCTGCAGTCAGGCCTTGGCCCACCACTGCCTTCCTTCCTGGGCTACCAGGCTACCAGGCTACCAGGCTACCAGGCTACTGGGCTACCATGTGTTTATGGTGCAGAAGAGAGAAAACAGCTGTAAAATGCTTAATGAGCCTGACTTCAAACACAGCTCATGCAGTGCCATAATTAGCATACAATCTGCCTCAGCTGGCAGGGCTCTGCTGCATCCCTCCCCAAAACAGCCTGTTGCCCATGGCCAACTGGCCAGGCTAGGCCTGTGGCCTGCTGTGTACACTGTCCCAGCTGGTGGCTCCTTGAGCCTGGCCACCTCATAGTAACACTTCATGTGAGCATCGCAGTATAGGACACCTCCAGGGCTTCAGGAAGTTTTATTAATGAGTAGTTTTGTTTTTACTTTCAGATGAGATTGGGCACATCCAGGGTGGTAGGGTCATAGAGAACTTTTCCTTTTCAATTTTTAAAATTTTTTTGCTTTGTTGACACTTTGGTGTTTTTCTTTCTGTTTTGTTTTGTTTTGTTTAAGGCAAGGTCTTTCACTATGTTGATACTTAAACTTTCACTATGTGTGCTACAAGGATCCTCCTGCCTCAGCCTCCTGAACAGAGCTAACTGGATTTGCAAGACTTAGCTGCTTTTCATGAGATCTGGCTCCTAGGAAAGACAGTGATTGTGCACTGAACTCAATCATGTCTTCCTCTCAGTTTTTCTGATGAATGTAACATTGCTACCAAGGAGAAGAGCAGCTGGGCTCTAGGACCTTATATCTGGTGCTTATGGAGAGAAGTATTTTGAGGAAAGACATAAAATCTGCCTGAAGTTTGGCTTCTCTACCTGGTAGGGTTTTGAAGTTTTAGTAAGAAGAAATATATAAAGTTACTTTTTGTGGGGGGGAGTGGCAGGATGGCTCAGTGGTCTAAAGCGCCTGCTTAGGAAAGCTTGGGCAGCTGCAGGGACCATGGTTCGATCCCCGGCACCACATGCTGTGCCAGCCCTGCCCTCAGGGCAGGCTGAGCAGGCCATAGAAATAAATAAACAAAGTTCTGAAACAAGAAAAAAAAATAAAGTTAGTTTATGTTGCTTTGTTTGTTTTTGAGACAGGTTCTTTTTTTTTTTTTTTTTGTTGAGAGACAGGTTCTTATTGTATAGCTCAGGTCAGCCTCAAACTCACGGTGATTCTCTTGCCTCAGCCTCCTGAGTGCTGTAATTTCAAGCATGTACCACTACATCTGCCTTGAGAAGAGATACATAAAGCTCCAGGCCCTGGGCATAAATAGAGAAAGTGTTCTCAAAAGTACAAAGAACTAGAGCACCTAGGTGAGCACAGTGAAATGCTTCCATGATCCCAGCTATGAGGAGGATGAGGCACAAGGACTGCTTGAACCCAGGGGTTTGAAATCATCCTGGGCAACACAGCAAGGCCTGGACTCTAAAATTAAATAAACATGGGTCTACAATGAGAAGTATTTATTTTCCAATAATTTTTTAATGATTTAACAGTTTTTATAAATCATTTTCAAGGGCCAGCGAGATGGCTCAGCACACTAAAGCGCCTGCTTAGGCAAGCGTAAGCAACTGCAGGGACCACAGTTTGATCCCTGGCACCACATGCTGCACCAGCCCCAACCGCAGGGCAGACTGAGCCAGCCATAAAAAAATAAAATTAAAAAAAAATCATTTTCAGGCTTCTGCAGCTGTAAATTATCACTGTGAATCCCTTGCTTGCTCAGGCATAAGTGTATTTGCAATACCAGATCTACAGATACTAGAGTGTTTACCAGTACTTCCCAGGGAAGTACTGTTAGCGATTGCCTATTACTGATTGTTTCACAGGTGTAACATTTTTGGTCAATGTATTAAATGGTGGAAAGTGCTGTGGCTATGAATGTGGGAAGTAATTTTAATCATTTGCAATTGGCCTCATTTGCAGGAACTATTGCTGTTTCATTTAACAGTGCCTTGTTGCTTTATATGCACGACCATTTGGGTGTAGAGATTGTGTATCTATCCAACAAGGAGCCACAGTATTTAAATTGACCAACCTAATATTACAAATATTTAGAGGTGGCCAAATGTAAATGAAAACAAAAAACCTTAAGGTGGTACAATTTTGTATAACTTTTAAAAAATTAAAGGGCTGGGGAGATAGCTCCGTGACACAAGTGCCTCCCTGGCACGTGCAAGGTCATGAGTTCAAGCCCTGGTCCTGCAAAAAAAAAAAAAAAAAATTTTTAAGTTAAAAAATTAAATAAAAATGGTAGGACACTCGTTTCCATATCTGAAGCCATATTCTGGCTATGGACCTGCAAGTTAGGTGATAGTGCTGGTTGTTTTCATTGGTCCAAGCTATTCCTGAAAGACTGGGTATCCATGGCTCAGGTCTAGGCTACTGCCTAGGGTTTGCACAACACCTTGTCCTTCCCAGACTCCGCCCTAACATTACCACCCTTTCCTCTGTCCCAGCCTGCTGGCTTCAGGACCTTGTAAGGCAACCCTGGAAGATAAGGGAACCCCTCGTTAGGGGGTGGAGCCCCGGAGCCTTCCAGCCTTGAACACTGGCTCATCCAGATTCACCCTCCTGCCTCAGGGCAGGGCTGACTCCTGTTCCCAGCTGGCCTAGGACACCTGGTGTCAATTCCCAGCCCAGAACAGGAGCTGGGGACCAAGATCACACAATCCCCAAGTCCCTCACTCTGGAGGCCTGGGGCCAGCATAGCTTCACCAGCAAAGTATGTGGCTCAGAGCTCCCTAGGAAGTACTGGTGAACACTCCAGGCTGCATTAGAAGCTTGGATGCTGTCAGGAATCCTTCTCAGTGAGCTTTCCAGGGGCTCTGCATAGAGGGGTTTCTAAAAGAGAGTGAGTACAGAGAGCTAGGAATCAGTCTCCTGTTGGGACTTTTTCCATTCTAACTGAACACTCAGTTTGGAGTTTGACATGACATCTTTTCCTTAAAGGTAGCACTGTAGCACTAGTTGTGGTGGTATACACCTGTAATCCCAGCATGCTGGAGGCTGAGGCAAGAGGATTGTTTCGAGTTCAATGCCAGCCCAGGCTACATAGTGAAACTGTCTCAAAAAACAAAACAAGAAAGAAAGAAAGAAAGAAAGAAAGAAAGAAAGAAAGAAAGAAAGAAAGAAAGAAAGAAAGAAAGAAAAGAGAGAGATTAATAGAGACAGAGAAAAAGGTAGCTGCCTTTCTCTGATGTGGCCCTGTTTTCTCCAATGTTTCCCTCACAGCTCAGCAAGAAAGGTGTGAGTCTAGTGGGAAGAGACTAAGAGACTGCAGGAATCTGCAGAGGTGAACACATGTAAAATAGACGCCCTTGCCACTTCCTGCCACCTTTCTATTTGTTTGTTGTTCAGTTCGGCCTTAAACTCACTGTATAGCCCAGGCTGACCTCAAACTTGAAGTGACCCTCCTGCTTCAGCCCCCAGAGTTCTGGGATTACAGTGTGTGCCACCATACCAGACTTACTTCCTGCCTCCTTCTGACCCGGGCACACTGCATGCCACAATGCGCTGTTCCCAAGGGCTTCACTGGGAGAGGAAAATGGACCTTCTAGCTTCTGGCTGCTCCTTGCACCTCGGTGCTACTTTGAAAGTCTCTTTGTGCATCAAGTAGACTTTGAACTAGGCTTAGGCAGTAAAATAACAAATTTGCAAGTGGAAGGTTAGGCCATAAGAGTTTACTTAATAAAATGTCTCGGTGTTTGAATAGAATTTGTTTGTGATGAAAGGAATCTGGTTCCCTATTGCCAGCTAAGATATAACTTACATTCTTTTGTCATTTTGGTTCCAACTCTCTAGTCTAATGCCTACCTACAGATGGAAAAACCAAAAAGCATGCTCCAGTGAAAGAATAAAATACAATAGGTTTGGGCCAGTGAGATAGCTCAGTGGTCTAAAGGCCTGCTTAGGTAAGCTTAGGCCACCACAGGGACCACAGTTCAATCCCTGGTACCACATGCTGTGCCAGGCCCATCCCCAGGGCAGGCTGAGCCAGCCATAACATAAATAAATAAAGTTAAAAAAAAATACAAGCTGGGCGTGGTGGTGCACACCTGTAATCCCAGCACTTGGGAGGCTGAGGCAGGAGGATCAGTGCGAGTTCAAGACCAGCCTTGGCTATAAAAGTTAGCTCAAGGCCAGCCTGAACTGCAGGGTGAGACCCTGTCTCAAAAAGACAAAAACAAAACAAAACAAAAAACAAAAAATACAAAAAAAAAAAAAAAAAAAACCAGTAGATTTCCAGAGCAAAATCTGGTGCAGCTGGGCTAAAACACAAGTAAGCTCAAAGAGCCAATCCTTATAGCTGCTACTTATGTAAGGAGGGCAGAAAGATGAGTAAACAATTGTTAAAGTGTGCAAAAGTGCTGGGTATAGGCTGGGAAGACAGCTCAGTAGAATAAGCACTTGCCTGCAAGTGCAAGGTCCTGAGTTCAATCCCTGGTACCATTAAAAAAAAAAAAAAAAAAAAGTGCTGGGTATGGTGGTGCACACCATAAGCCCAGCACTAGGGAAGCTGAGGCAGGAGGGTCACCATGAGACAGAGGCTAGTCTAGATTATAGAGTGAGACCCTGATTCAGAAAAAAAAAGCAAAAGTGGGTGCTGGGGACTACAAGGAGAAACTAAAACTAAGGTGTGTTAGGAGGAGGGCTAGATAACAGAGAGGTGGATAGGGCCGACAGGCAGCAGAGCTTGGTGTAGCATGGTTTGAGCCCTGTGTAGGGATTATGGGAAGCCATAGATGAGGTACCCAGGACCACAGGTGGTCAGATTCACTTTCAGAAGTGAGCTGGGAGAGCAGGTAGAAGAGAAGCACATGGAGAGTGTGGGAAGGCAGGGTCCTGGGGCTGGAGCAGAGAAGGCAGGCTCAGGCTGGAAGTTCATCAGGTCACCCGTGTGGTGGCTGGTTGTTGAAAGACAATGGACACAGGGAGACTCCACAGTTTCCACTTTCAAAGACAGGGTGGCCTCTTCGATGGCAGAAAGAGCATAGAAGTTGGCAAAAATGCCATAGGCTTGACAGGCTACAATTTTGTACATCCTTAGATTTCTAAATGTCTGTGTAAAAACGTGTAACTGCTTTTATCACATTCTATAGAGATTTATTAGAATACCAACGATTGATGAAAAATACCAATGTCAAGCTAAGTCTAAGATGTTTGATATTCAGAAAGACAGTGATGTTAAGCTCAATTATCTATGTTATAGAGTAACAGTATCATTAAGCTTCTCTTCTGGAGGGTTAAAAATGTAAGTTTGTAGACCAAAAATTAGAGAAAAAGAAAGGCTACAAGAATAGCCAATATTTTGGCCCTAGCCCTTCAAGGTCAGTGAGGACTCAGGACATAAGAGAACCTGTGCTGTAACATCCTATAACTCAGGGGTTTCCCAAATTTTCTAATCAAGGAGATTATGGGACCTCAGAGGAAAGGGATAAGTGAAGTATAGTGTGCCTAGGGAGAATCACTTTGGGAGAAAACGTTCTCTGAGGCTTTCACAGAGAGCAAATTGGTCAAGCATTGGCTGTGACTCATCCCGATGGCTGACACTGACAACAGTTCTACAAAGCACTGCACATGGTTCCAAAGTTAATCCTGATGAGATTTGACCCTGGAAAGTACAAATGATGAAAGTTTTGCTAGACAGGTCATGCTTTGGCTTGTACTTGATCACCCAACAGAAAAGCTTAATTACGAGGCAAAAAACGCAGACCAAGCTTAGTACAATGAGCTGTAAGAGGCTTAAATCAATAGCCTTCAACATTACCAGTTTCACTGATAACCCACTGTAATTATGAGACATTGGACTATACATACAAGTACTTCCTCTTAGCTCAAAGAGAAGAAAACATTTTCTTCTCTTCTTCCCCCACCTTTGGAACCAATATTGATTAGAAAATTTGTCATAACATTTGTGAGGACAACAATATGTAATAGTGTCTCAACTATTACGAATGTACTACTAACATATTTTGAAGCTCTCATAGTGTTATCTCTTATTAAAAGTAATAAAAATTTTAAAAAAGAATCTAAGTGTGTAGATCAAAAATTAGAGAAAAAGAAAGGCTACAAGAATAGCCAATATTTTGGCCCTAGCCCTTCAAGGTCAGTGAGGACTCAGGACATAAGAGAACCTGTGCTGTAACATCCTATAACTCAGGGGTTTCCTAAATTTTCTGTTCAAGGAGATTATGGGGCCACAGAGAAAAGGGACTGAAGGTGTATAGTGTGCCAAAGGAGAGTCACTTAAGAGGGAAAACATTCTCTCAGGCTTTCACAAAGAGCAAACTGGTCAGGCAGTGGCCATGACTCATCCAGGCAGCTGACCCTGTCGACAGTTGTACAAAGCACTGTACATGGTTTCAAAGCTAATCCCAAGGGGATTTGACTAACCTTGGAAGATACAAAGTTACATGTTTTGGGCCCAGCAGGATGGCTCAGTGGTCTAAAGCACCTGCTCAGGAAAGCTTAGGCTCCTGCAGGGACCACGGTTTGATCCCCAGCACCACATGCTGCGCCAGCCCTGCCCTCAGGGCAGACTGACCCAGCCATAAAAATAAATAAGTAAACAAACAAAAGTTCTGAAACAAGAAAAATAAATAAAAAAATAAAATAAGTTACATGTTTTGTTATATAGGTCTTGCTTTAACTTGCCCTTAACCACCCAGCAGAAAAGTTTAACTACAAGGCATAAAATGTAAAGCTAGATTAGTATGCTGAGCTGTAAAAGGCCTAAATCAACAGCTTCCAACATTACCAGTTTCACCAGTAATCCACTGCAATTATGGAACATTGGATTATGTATACAACTACTTTCTCTCAGTTCAAATAAAAGAAATTTTTTATACGAATAACAATTAGAAAATTTATCACATCTACACCCCGTGCTCTGTATAACCACTATGAAGACAACAATATGCATTGTATCAGTTATTGGGAATGTACTACTAACATGTTTTGAAACTGTCATATTGTTATTTCTTATTAAAAGTTAAAAAAAAAAGAAAAAAGAAAGAGCATAGAAGGGAAGGGGGGAACTCAGCCCATCTGAAGGGGACTGCTTTGGAAATTGTATCTGTGGGCAGAAATGCTGCTTTTTTTTTTTTCTTTCTTTCTTTCTTTCTTTCTTTCGTAGAGTGTCACTATGCAGCTTGGATTCATAGTAATCCTCCTGTCTCACACCTGGTTTCAGTGGCCAACAGGGCAGGGTCAGCACCACATGCAGTACTGGGGACCAAACTCAGGTCCTTGTGCTGTCCAGGCAGGCCCTTAGACTGCTGAGCTATCTCCCCAGCCCTGATTTTGGTTTCTTGCTTTGCTTTTGTTTTGAAGTTCTGGGGGTAGAATCCAGGGCCCTGAGCGTACCAGGCCAGCTACCAAGTCACAGCCCAAGCCCCTTTTAATTTTGTTTTAGTTTCTGTTTATTCTCTTATGTTGAGGCAGGAGCTCATCAAGCACATCCTGCTTTTCTTGTACTATATGTTTAGATCTCTATAGCCTCCTGGAAAGCTGGGTCTCAGCTTCCCCCACCACCCTGAAGCCTTCTGAAGATATACTGGTGAGGATTCTCCTAGTTGCAAAGGATGGAAGAAAGCCCTTGTGTATTTCTTTACTTTGGTGATGTTAAGGATTGAACTTAGAACCCCACTTGCTAGGCAAGGACCCTGACAGTTCCTAACTGAAATAAGCTAAAATGTGGAGGACAGTGATTCACCCAAGAAAAAGAGGTGCAAAGCCTTCGCTCTCTGTGCAGGGTGGTGACTTGGTCATTACTGACACAGCAGCCTTCTGCAGTGTGCTGTGTGGCTGAGCTGTGACACTGGGGGCAAGATGGGCTCCGTGCAGGTGTGCCTCATGATACTTTCAACTTAACAGTAAGCCTACTGGGAAATAACACACAGTAGATGAAGGAGCAGCTCTTCTACCCAGGGGTATTGGCTTCCATGTATGCGAGTGGAACACAGAGCGTAGTGACTGGACATTAGGATGGTTCTGGGAAAGCCAATGGCCAGGAAGCTGAGGCTGAGGCTTCAGGCCACAGCCCCACACCTGGTGTTGCAGCTAGCTCACGCAGTCCAGCATCACTCCTCATACCTTGATCTGATCATGAAAGCGTCTAAGTCCAAAGATCTGACCCTCAGACCAAGGATTCCCAAACAGACAGCCTCAAACCATCAGAATATGTCTCCTCGAGAGCAGGCCTGACCTGTCAAACACCTGTTTGGCTGATTCTGATCCCCAGAAATAAGTTCTCTGAAGGCTGAGGTTTTTACCCATTGGGTACACTGTCTCATCTTCCCTGTCCAGAGTGGAACCAGGCACCCATAGGAAGAGTGACAAATGAGCTGGGTGCCAGCACTGGGGAGGCTGAAGCAGGAAGATTTGGGTGAGTTGAGGCCAGCCTGGGCTACACAGTGAGACCTTGTTGGATGAAGGGAAGAAAAGGAGAGGTGAAGGAGGAGAGAGGGAAGGAATGAGCAAATGAACCAACAATTTTTTATTTCACAACTCTCAAGTGAAGAGGGCACAAATTTTGATATGTTAGTGATGCCAAATTCTGATAGTTATGGTTCATGTTTCTGGGCTATTTGGTTTTTTTTTTTTTTTTTTTTGTGGGACCAGGGTTCGAACTCACGACCTTGCACTTGCCCAGCAGGCACTTGTGCCTCGGAGCTATCTCCCCAGCCCCTGGGCTATTTGGTTTTATTGGTTTTGTTTTTGTTTGTTTGAAACAGGCTCTCACTATACAGTTAAGGTTGGCCTTGAATTCACTATGTACTCCAGGCTGGAAACTTGGGTTGATCCTCCTGCCTCAGCCTCCTAAGTGCTGGGATTACAGGCGTGCAACACCACACTCGGCTATTTCTTTCATTTTCAGGTGGACACACAGGCTTTGAGAGATTTTCAGGACCACCCAGCTGGTGTGGCTCAGCTTACATCTCAGTGCTGACCTGGCTGTGTCAAAGTCCATGTTTGTCCCGAAGCACCTGCCTGCCTCCCTCACCAGTGCACAGAGAGGGAGCTGCTCTGCTCTTCAGCCAAGCCCACCAGCCTTGGGAAGCTGTAGATGACTTAGATTCCTACCATTTTAAAATTCTATCATTTTGGGGGATGTTTTTTCCCCTTCTAGCCTCTATTTTTTTTTAATGACTAATAATAAAGAAATAAGATTTAGTTTCTGCTAGTAACTACATAGCTGTTTCTAAATCTAATCCAGGGCTAGGGCCCGGCAGGATGGCTCAGTATTCTAAAGCGCCTGCTTAGGAAAGCTTGGGTGGCTGCAGCGACCACGGTTTGATCCCTGGCACCACATGCTGCGCCAGCCCTGCCCTCAGGGCAGGCTGAGCCAGCCATAAAAATAAATATACAGACAAACAAAAGTTCTGAAACAAGAAAAAAAAAACAAATAAATTTTTAAAAATAAATAAATCTGATCCAGGGTTGTCACACCTCTCCACAATGACCTATGCTGTGTTTCCGGGTGCCGCTGTTTTATCTCTACTCTCATCCTCTTTTTCTCTTTATTTGGCCCAAGTTTTCTGTGCAGAGCCAGTTTTTCCTCATACTGTTCACTTTTACTTTCTCAACTAAACTTTTCCACTCCTTTTTGTGTGTTTTCTCCAATTCTTCTTTCTTTCTTTTTTTTTTTTTTTTTTTTTGAACCAGGGATTGAACTCAGGACCTTGCACTTGCCAGTCAGGCGCTTCAGCCCCTGAGCTTTCTTCCTAGCCCCTCCAATTCTTTGTTCAAGAAAAGAACCCAGAAGGAGAAACAAGCAACCCAGAGCCCAGTAATGATTCGTTGATGCACCACTTTTTAGAATCAACTACCTCAGAACCTTGTCCAGAAATATTTTGTCTCTGGAGGTTGAGAAGGCCAAGATCAAAGCCCCAGAAAACAGCCTGGTGAGGACTGTCTTCATGCTGTGCACCTTCCAGGTGGGAAAGAGTGACTTGGGACCACGTTTTCCACCAGCACAGCAAACCAGACAGAGCAGGGTGACCCGACCATAGCACATATGACATGAGTCACCCATGAGTTCTGCTTGTGTTACTGACTCTCCCAGCTCACACCTACCAGTGTTGATGGAGCAAATAAGTTTACAACATCATCTAAGTAACAGGAAAAGAGAGTTCGGCATATTGTTTTCAGCACAAAACTTGGCAAACAAATTTCAAAGTCTATATGAGGAAAATGTGCAGAAGTAATAAAGACAAGCTTAAAAAAGGTATCTATTATGTTCACCATCTCGTTGGTTCTGGAAGCTTAGAAGCCTCACAGTGTGATGTCAGGATGCTCAGCATCTGCTCAGCATCTGGCAAAGGGCTTCTGGCTCTACTGGAACGGTGCGGAGGGCATGTGGGAGGGGAGACAGTTGTGTGTATTTAAAGTCTCTGGTATCAAAGAGTGTGATGCATTCATCTTTGCATTCACTCAGCTGTCCTTCCCAGCATATGACTCATTGCAACATCTGTTTTTCTTTAAATCAGAAATTGATCTCCTTCAAAAATCACTTAAAGTATTTCTTTCAACCTATCATACTACTTCTAATAAAAATTCAATACATCAGGTCTTATTTGCTTAGCTAGTTTAAGGGGGAAAAAATCAGTAGCAAGAAAACAAAACAGGGCCAGGGAGATAGCTCAGTGGCTTATGCGCCTGCCTGGAAAACATAAGGTTCTGAGTTCAATCCCTAGCATAAACACAAACAAACAAAAAAATGAATACCTCCATACATTAAGATCTCTCTTACTGAACAGGCAGAATCTTACTTACTTTAGAGGAAAAGATGAGTATATGTTAACAGACCAGGGAAACAGGTTGATAAATTTAGCAAAATAGCCTGCATTACCTATCAGTAAATCACTGATTATTTTATTTATAAGAAGTTTATCAGTATAGTGAAAAAAGCCATCCAGAGGAAACTGCAACCATTGGTGCAAAGTAGGGGCCACCAAAAAAAAAAAAAAAAAAAAAAACTGAAAATTGGAGCTGGGGAGATAGCTCAGGGGCACAAGTGCTTACCTGGCAAGTACAAGGTTCTGAGTTCAATCCCTAGTTCTGAAAAAAAAAAAAAACTAAGGCAGGAGCCACGTGACAGTAATCCCGCTCAGCCTGAACTGGGAGAATTATGAAGACAGACTTATGGTTTTTATTAGAATTATGAAGACAGACTTATGGATGTGGTGCCCCATGCCTGTGCTCTCAGAACTCCTGGAGGGGCCTGGCAGGATGGCTCAGTGGTCTAAAGCGCCTGCTTAGGAAAGCTTAGGTGGCTGCAGGGACCGTGGTTCAATTCCCAGCACCACATGCTGCGCCAGCCTTGCCCTCAGGACAGGCTGAGTTGGCCATAAAAATAAATAAACAAACAAACAAAAGTTCTGAAACAAGAAAAAATTAAAAAAGAAAAGAAAAGCTCCTGGGTATTGAAAAAAAGAAAAGAAAAAAGAAAAAAGAACTCCTGGAGGCTAAGGCAGGAGGATCACAAATTTGAGCCCAGCCTAGGCAACCCTGATTTAGTAAGACCATCTCAAAGTAAAAAAAAAAAACATATTTTTTTCATTTATGTATTTGATATAAGATCTCATTATGCAGCTTGGACTCACAGTGATCCTCCTGTTTTCAACCACCCCTATGCTGGAATTACAGCCATATGCCACCATGCAGTTTCATCGTGCCCTGGGGGCAGGGCTCAGCATGTGGGACCTAGGATCAAACTTGAGCTTGCCAAAGCAGGCTATTAGTCCCCTGAGCTATCTTGCCAGCCCTTCAAGTAAAACTAAAATAAAACAGAACAAAATAAAATGGACTAGGGATGTTACTTAGTGCAAAGCCCCTAGGTTCAATCCACAGAACCACTAAAAGAAGAAGGAGGAAGAGGAGGAGGACGAGGACGAGGACGAGGACGAGGACGAGGACGAGGACGAGGACGAGGACGAGGAGGAGGAGAAGGAGGAAGAGGAGGAGGAGAAGGAGAAAGAAGATTCAAGATTTACTCTGAGTTTATTTGGAAGCAAATGTAATGAAAAGGAGGTACAGTACCTTTTCTAGATATGAAGCTATTTAGAGCCAGATAAAGACAAATGAATCTGAACTATATGGCCACCAAGTAGCTAAATAAATGCTTCCAAAATACAAGCAAAGTCCTGGTCTTCACTCTATTATATTCCTGGAAATTCCTTTTGTGTGCAAAATGTTTGTATTACTCACACATCTTTGTTTAAACACTGCTGTTGCATGATGGCAAGTGAACCGTGTTTCTTCCTAAGACGTTTAATTTTGTCTCCAACTTTTATTGGTGGCTGTCAAGAAGTAAGCTTCCTCTGCTGTCACATGAAAACACTTTACACAGAAAGTGTATATTTGCACATCCTTTTTGAGTTTTATTTTACTAAAAAGTAGAATTCACACAGGCGAAAGGGGGCAAACATGCAAAAAAAAAAAAAAAAAAAAAAAAAAAAAAAAAAAAAAAAAAAAAAAAAAAAAAAAAAAAAAAAAAAAAAAAAAAAAAAAAAAAAAAGAAAGAAAAAAGAAAAGAAAAGCTTTGTGCAGACTGTAACACTCTCACTCTGCATTCCACTGCTGAAATCTCAGCCCCCTGAAAATACAGAGGCAGAAATACATGGGCTGGAGAGTGAGCAACCTAAAAGCTAAATTCCTAACACAAACACTGCAGATACAAGTCACTCAGTGGCATCAAGTCCCTGTTTACCCACTTTTCTGCCAGCAAGGAGACATGGAGCTGCTGATCTATAGTGAGCCCCTCACCATGAACCACTAAAACCTGGGATTCTCAGGATCCCGTGATGAAACTGAAACCCCACCCAGTCTTGATCCCAATACTACACCAGACACATAGGAACCACAGGAGCTACACTTGAATCTTTTTTCTTTTTCTGCTGCTTTTAAACTGCTTTTTTAGTTTTTGTCTTTCTTTTTGCAGGGCTGAGGCACAAATCCAGGGCCCTGCACATGCTAGGAAAACATGCTGGGCCAAACCCTAAGCCCTTAAAAACATTTCTTAGTAAATAAGGAGTCCCTCTGCATCTCTCCAGGCTCTGAGAGGTGAAAAAACCTATTCAACAGAGGACGATGGTGAAGCTTTTCTTTTTTTGAACCAAAGGTCTCACTCTGCTTTCCAGGCTTGGCTCAGACTCACAGAGACCTCCCCCTCCTCCCATTCCCTACCCCTCACGCTGGGATTACAGGCATGGGCTACCTGCCTGGCTTAGTGGACTTTTCCTTTAAGATTCCTCCTTTCTCTTAAGGTCATAAATACACTGTTTAATGATCACACATGTGTGTAAGCGCATCAAACCTTCAAAAAGAGATTTTGGACACTTGAGGGAACTTTCTTGCTTCCCCCAGACCACTCCTTGACCACTTAATAGATTGTTCTTTGGGAAAAACAAAAACAAGGAAAAAAAACAAAAAAAAAAAAACCCTGTGCAGAGCCTTTCTATGTGGCCAGAAGGCTTATTCCTGTATATTTTAACTTTCCAAAATAACCAGAAACACAGGCTTCTTGCTTGGGACCATGGCCAGCTTCCTCCTTGTCCCCTTGGGGAGAAGGGACACAAACTCATGGCTAGGGCAGTGCCCTGGGAGTCCTCAGCAGGAAGCATTCCAGCTGGAGGGAGCGCCTGAATACTGTGCTTCTGCAAGCAGCTTTTCTCTGGGCTTCCTGCTGTGGGCCATTTTGCTCCTTTTCTTTCCTTTCTTTCCATTTTCTTTTGAGGTCCAAGAGCCTCATGCATGCTAGGCAAGTGCTGTACTATGGAGTCACAGCCCCAACCCTAATCTCATTTCCTTTTTTTGTATTTTAGACACGGCCTCACTATATAATTCAACCCGGCCTTGAACTCACTACCTAGCCCAGGCTGGCCTCAAACTCATGGCAATCCTCTTGCCTCAGTCTCCCGAGTGCTGGGATTACAGATGTGTGCCACCACACCTGGTTCCCAATGTCATATATGTAATGGTGCCTCTTAAAAAAGAAAGTGACTGTGTTGTCCCCAACTTTGGAAACAAGACTTCACACTTTTTACCAAACAACCCTACCTTGCTTACCTAACCTAACTATCATCCATATGATAGAGAAGGCTGAAGGCCTAGGTCTATTTCAGTACCTATAGAAGTAGCTGCTATGTTGAGTCAGCTTGTATATTTTCAAAAATGTTGGCTCAAATGGCTAATGCACCCCTTTTCCTCCAGCAGGGTACATGAGCACACAAGGCAAGAGCGTGGCCCTGGAAGGGCTCTCAGAAGGGATGGGCATGTGTACAGGAGAGGCCCAACCAACCTCTTGCAAGGTTGGCAGACAAGGAGGTTTGGTAGTGTTGGCCTGCTCTGCCTTCCCATGTCATACTCTGTCCCTCTTCTTTTGCTGGCCCTCAAGCCTATTTGGACAAGGAGAGGGGGAAGACAGCAAAAGTGATCAGTGAGGGTGGGGGTGACACACACAGAGACACTCATGCTCTTAAAGCACAACAAAGGCTAGATATCACCAGAGCCATGGAGGGGCTAAACAGCCTTCTGGGGACCCCAGATGATTCAAAGCAAAAGAGGGGTCCAGCGGAGCCTTGGCAGGGAGCAGCCCAGAGCTCCCAGAGACATCGCCTCAGATGCCTAGCCCTGGGGACAGCTGAGGTTGTTCCAGCAGCCTTGGAGCTGAGGTGGCCACAGGACACTCCAAGCGGAATACCACTTCCTTTTTTGGTGAGGAAAGCTTGCTGGGTCTCAGCTAGCCAGCTCTCAGCTGTGGCTCTAAAAATACCCGGAAGTGAGCACTCTTTGGCACAGTGTTTTGTTTGTAGGAGCAGCTTGAAGAGCTCTGCACGAGGCTGGGCACTGTGCCCTCTGGGCTCTGTCCCTACCGGGGGACATGGGCGGCACAGCCCTGGGAAAACTGCTTTGGCTCGGGACTTCCTGCAGTCCTGCTCTAAGGGATGGAAGTGCAGGTCCAGGCCTGGGTGGATTGCGCGCAGGGGTTAGAAGCGGCACTTGGCTTCTAGTCTGAACTAAGCAGATACTTGGCCTTTTGACAGAGGAGAGGTTAAAACGATACTCAACAGGGGCCCCTTGGCTCCCTCCTGCCCCCCAAAAGAAACATCACGTCCTCAACCCCGGGTTGCCAGCAGCAGAGCAGCCGGGCCTTGCCCGTGCCTACGCCTGGGCCTACACGTTGATGGCGTGTGCATGCTTCTTGCACAAGGGCTTGTCCTTCTTAGAGTAGAACGGTTGTCCCTCCAGATTCACATGGCAGACCTGCAACAGAACAAAGCAGGTGACATAGGAGCCAGGGATCCCTCAAGAAAAGCACTGAGTTGGGCCTGGTGGCACATACCTGTGCTCAAAGTACCAGGGAGGCTGAGGCAGGAGGATCCTTGTGAGTGCAAGACCAGCTGAGCTACATAATGAGGCTCTGTCTCAAAAAAATAAAACAAGCTGGGGAGAGAGCTCAGTGACATAGCACCTGCCTGTCAAGTGCAAAGTCCCAAGTTCAATCCCCACTACTGCTAAAAAAAAATAAATCAATAAATAAAATTAAAAATTAAAAATAAATAAGTAAACCTAAACAAGACAGAAAAAGCACTGTCATAGGCAGCCAGGAGATCATGCAACAGCCTTTCTCCCCTCAATGAATTCCTTTTTTTTTTTTTGTCTTTTTGAGACTGGGTCTCACTATGCAGTTCAGGCTGGCCTTTAGCTTACTTTTGTATCCCAGGCTGGTCTCGAACTCACACCAATCCTCCTCCTCAGCCTCCCAAGTGCTGGGATTATAGCCGTGTGCCACCAGGCCCAGTTTTTTTTTTTTTTTTTTAACTTTATTTATTTATGTCATGGCCAGCTCAGCCTGGCCTGGGGGTGGGGCTGGTGCAGCATTTGATGCTGGCAATTGAACTACACTGTGGTTGCCTAAGCTTGCCTAAGCAGGTGCTTTAGACCGCAGAGCTATCTCATCAGTCCCTAAATTCTTTTACTTCCCCCCTTCCCAGAATCAAGATATAATCCAGGGGCACTATGCATACTGGCTGAACACTTTCCCACTGAGCTATCTGGCTGGCCCTCCATGATGAAATCTTTTTTTTTTTTTGCGGGACTGAGGTTTGAACTTATGACCTTGCACTTGCCAGGCAGGCACTTGTGCCACAGAGCTATCTCCCCAACCCTTTCCATGATGAATTCTTAACATGTGAAGCAGACTACACAGGTTGAACTATCTACACAGGAAGACATGGAATAAAATGTAAATGAAATTAATTAAATGGAACAGAATAGAGAAGGTATGAAATAAAGGTGTCTATTCATGCTGCCCAAAGTGTGTAGGGAACCAATACAGGTTCACAAGTAAGTGCTTGTAAGAAGGCTAACATTGGTACAAATGCTAAGCAATAAATGCATTTGCACACTTATAATAAATACTAAGCAGTTAGTGTGTCTATACGAATCAGAAACGATAAATCAATGGGCCCGGCAGGATGGCCCAGTGGTCTAAAGTGCCTGCTTGGGAAAGTTTGGGCAGCTTCAGAGACCATGGTTCGATCCCTGGCACCACATGCTGCGCCGGCCCTGCCCTCAGGGCAGGCTGAGCCAGCCATAAAAATGAGTGAATAAACAAACAAAGGTTCTGAAACAAGAAAAAAAATACAATTAAAAAAAAAAAAAAAAAAAAAAAAAAAAAAAAAAAAAAAAAAAAAAAAAAAAAAAAAAAAAAAAAAAAAAAAAAAAAAAAAAAAAAAAAAAAAAAAAAAAAAAAAAAAAAAAAAAAGAAAGGATAAATCAAAATCACCTAAGATGCACTGGACTCTTTTCTTTTTTTTTTTTTTCCCAATACCGGGAATTGAACTCAGCACCCCACACTTGCCAGGCAAGAGCTTATTTTACTGGACTCCTCTTATTCACATAGCAGAATATAAGACAAAAGGCTTTGACAGCATCTTATCCTAACCTCACCTGACCCTGAGCCCAGAAATAGGAGAAGGGGAAATCAGCAAGGAAAAATCAGTAGTGCCCAAAGTGGACAAGACCTATTTGTGAATCAGCTCCAGGCTGGCAGGGAATGTGGCAACTTGGAGCAAAAGCCATCACACTCTGCTACCCTGTGACCTGGTAGTGCCACCCTAGAAAGTTGTATCTTATAGAAGTGGCATCAAGAAAAGAGAACAGTGTGTGTTCAACTAGGAACTGAATACCACTAAAAATTTTCCAGACACAGACACAATTAAATACTTGTTCTGGCAGGGGCCGGCAGGATGGCTCAGTGGTCTAAAGCACCTGCTTAGGAAAGCTTGGGTGGCTGCAGGGACCAAGGTTTGATCCCTGGCACCACATGCTGTGCCAGCCCTGCTCTGAGGGCAGGCTGAGCTGGACATAAAAATAAATAAATAAATAAATAAACAAGGGTCTTGCTAACTTGTACAGATTGTCCTTGTACTTGTGACCCTGCTGCCTCAGTCTCCTGAATATCTGGGATTGAGAATGTGTGCTATCATGCCTGGAATTAAATAAATTTTTAAGGTGTTTCTTTTCAGTGGAATACCATTATGAAAAAAGATAAATCAAATAATAGAGGCATACACAGAGAGAAGCAAATAAAAAAGTGAAAAGTATGTATTCCTGTGACGACAATATATTTCTGCAGTTTAAACCTGCAGACAATCCAGGAAAAAAAGCGGAATGGATGACTCTTTTGTTGAGGTTACCACAGGGCAAGCAGGATTCCTGACACTCTATACCTATGAGCTCATTTATTTCTCAAAACCTCATGGGAGAGCTATGCCTTCCCTCCATTTCGTCATTGAAAACCTAGGGCTCTGAGAGTTCAAGCATCTTGCTGAGGTTACAGACTCACAGACTGCAGAGCCAGGGACCCTAATCAGGCTAGGACAACCAACTCCATGCTAATTTCTCCTTTACCCCAGAGCAAGGCTGCACTGACTTGAAATCCTCAGAGCTCACAGATCTGCAGAGTTGGCTCCTGGATCCTGATATGTATCAGAGCTGGCTGGGAAGTTGCAGCAGTCAAGAGGGGCCTAGCCTTAGAGAGGATGCTGGTACCCTCTGGGGAACAGAGAGGAACCCACACTCAAGATACAGACCCCAAAACAGGAATGCAGGAGGCCCCTGGTAGAGAAACCACCCACTTGACTGCAGATCTGCTTCACAAGGGCACTGGGACAGTCAGCTGGGGCGAGGTGTCATTCCTGGAACCCAACATGGGGCTGCCCATGGGCCATGGATGCCAAGCAGAGAAAGTGTCTCACAACACCCAGTGGGTGCAGCAATGCTGAGATGACCACAGGCCACAATTTGATGTGGTTTATTACCTAATGGTACAGGGGCTAGAAGCTTACTTTTCAAGGTAGTATCACTGGGAGTGAGGACCTCGAAAGGGCTTAAGGTATCTCTCGGAATACTGGATTTTTTTTTTTTTTTTTTTTTTTTTGTCTTTTTTGAGACAGGGTCTCACTATGCAGTTGAGGCTGGTCCTGAGCTCACTTTTGTAGCCCAGGCTGGTCTCAAACTCGCACCAATCCTTCTGTCTCAGCCTCCCGAGTGCTGGGATTACAGGCGTGCGCCACCACGCCCGGCATCTCTCGGAATACTGGATATTTTTCTTTGTTTGTTTGTATTTTTGAGACAGGATCTTACAGTACAGTACAGGATGGCCTTGAATTCACTATGTAGTACAGGCTGGCCTGGAACTCAAAGTGATTCTCCTGCCTTAGCCTTCTAAGGGTTGGGATTAGAGGTGTGCACCACCACACCTGGCATGTGTAGTTTTGCAAAAAGATTGTTATAGAAGCCTGATCCTGAACACACCCAGTCTCTCTCTTGCTTCTTGTATGGTGATAAGAAGCTGTGTGTCCACACTGCCATGATGGGACACTCACTGGAGCTGAGCTGGGCCCGGCACCTGGGCTTGTGTCTTAGAAGCCGTATGCTAAATAAGCCTCTTTTCTTTACAAAGTTAGTCTGCTCGGGGCATTATATATATATATATATATATATATATATATATATATATATATATATGCAGCAAAAACCTGATTGCTCCTCAGACTCCAGCAGTTGCTTGCATGTGCTAGTGATGAGTAGGAGATGAAGTCAACAAAGTGGACATGCCAGATCAACTGGTGGCCCGGGCATCAGGGGAGGTAGAAATGAAGCTCTGGGCAGGTTGACAGGAGCCGCCCATTATATCTGCAGTGCTGACTGCTTTGGGGCAGTGCTGGCAGCCCAAGACCTTCAGCATGTGTCCAGTAGAGACAGAAGACTGAGGAGATAGGGATGCCAGGCCTCAGAGGCAGCCCATGAGTGAGAAGGGGCTGTGGGCAAGAACACAGGCAAGGATGGTGTTTGGGGTACATGATTTAAAACTGTGAAGTGGGGCCCCACACGATGGCTCAGTGGTCTAAAGTGCCTGCTTAGGAAAGCTTGGGCGGCTGCAGGGACTGCAGTTCGATCCCCGGCACCACATGCTGCGCCAGCCCTGCCCTCAAGGCGGGCTGAGCCGGCCATAAAAATAAACAAACAAACAAATAAACAAAAGTTCTGAAACAAGAAAAAAATAAAACTGTGAAGTGAACGGGCTGGGGAGGTAGCTCCATGGCTCAAGCACCTGCCTGGCAAGTGCAAGGTTGTGGATTCCAACCCTGGTCCCGCAAAAAAAAAAAAAAAAAAAGTGGAATGAAAAAGAGAAGCTCCCCGCATAAAATTTTGGTGAGGGTACAGCTCAGTGGTAGAGTACCTGTCCAGCATGTACAAATCTAGCATTTGATTCCCAGCACTGCTAACAAAACAAAACAGTGCAAGGTTCTGAGTTTGATCCCTAGTTCCAGAAAAAAAAAAAAAAATGCATACGTTTTTTTCCCTTTAGAACTCCTTTGCAACTTGAAGGGAACTGCCCAAGACCACCTATTCTGCTCCCTCTCTCAGACCTGAACTACTATGGCTGCCACTTGAACACAGTGGCCACAGGCTGCCACAGACCTTCACTCACCTTGGCCTTCCTTCCCTCCCTGCAACACCCAACCCTCTCCTCAGTACCCAGAGGGCAGGCCTCCAGCGCTGTCTACCTGGATCTCCTCCAAGTCTCACAGATCCTTCTAGAAGTTGAGTAACCAGACTTGCAAGCAACACCTCAGGCTCTGACAAGCCTTAGCTTGAAAGTGTGGGTCATGGAGCCCTGTGCTATACCTGGCTGAGCCCCAGCGCCCCCATCTTCCTAGCCTGAAGATTACCAGCATCATCCCTTTCTGTAGCTGGGCCTGGTGGGCTTAACAAACCATAAAAGGCAATGCAAGTCTCTGTTCAAAATCAGTGTTGTGGGATTGAGTTATGTCCCTCAGAATTTACATGTTAACCCTGGATACAGAGGTGTGCACCTGCAAGCCAGGCGTGGTGGCAATACACCTGTAATCCCAGCACTCAGGAGGCTGAGGCAGGAGGATTGTTTTGAGTTCAAAGCCAGCCAGGGCTACACAATGAGATCAGCACCAGGCTGAATTACATAGTGAAAGCCAGTCTCAAAAAAACAAATAAAAAAATAATAGCAATAGCTAGATATGGTGGCCCACACCTGTCATCCTAGCACTCAGGAGGCGGAGACAGTAAGAGCACCTGGAATTCAAGGCGAGCTTAGGCTACATAGTGAGACCCTGTCTCAAAAAAAAAGTGCATTAATTTTCTAGAATAAAATGAGGTCCTGTACAGATTGACTCCAGGCCCTCTCGGAATGGTTGCTTCCTTCCTCCACGTGAGCTTCAGTATTAGGTCCCCACCCCAACCCACATGCAGCCTTCGGACTGAGCACCAGTTTCAGAATGAGCCGGCTGTTCCACAGAGGTAAATGACAGTTAATAGTTAACCTAAGGCTTATCTCTTGACAGCTGTGACTCAAGAGCAGGCCCTTTTAGGAAAGTAACAGGACACCCAGGCTTTCTTTCTGAAGCTTCCAACTAGAGAAACTTTATCTCAGCTTTTACTGGAGTTAGTCAATAAGCTCTGATCTCATGTTCCTGGTGAAAATTTGGATGGGAAGACCTTCAGCTCACTTCATTATTTATTTATTTTAGTTATTTTTTTGAGACAGGATCTTGCCATTTGGATCAGGCTGATCTTGAACTCGTTATGTAGCCCAGGTTGGCCTGGAATTCATGGCAATCTTCCTGCTTCAGCGTTTTGAGGGCTGGGATTACAGGCAGGCCCCACCACACCTAGCAGCTTCCTTATATAGGAAATAACTTCAGTGTCAGGAAGCCACCTGCCTGTGTTGTTTAAATCCAGGTATGGCTCTCTGTCCCTGCAGAGTGCTCCCTCCCCAGTGCTTTCAGGAGCAGCTGTAATCCATGGAGGTGGATCATAATTAACCATTCCATTGTAAGTCGCATTCCTGGACACATCAGGGCCTTGAGGTATTTGCCAGCTTCACAAGATGACCCCCGCATGACAAGACCTGCTGCTGTACTCAGCCCTGCCACTTGCCCCCACCCACCCCAATCACGGGCCCCAGCTATACACATACCGCACAAATGAAACAAGTGTCATGCCAGGTATGCCCCAGGGCTTCGATGAACTTGTCCCCTGCCTCCACGGGGAAATCACAGCCATGGCACTTGGTGCTGAACAGGTTGACATAGTCTGAAATAAAAGGCAGAGTGAGGACCGGTGTGTGGGCAGCAGGGGCCAAAGCAGTACACAGCCTGGCAAGCTCTCAGTCAGTGTGCTGGCAGGTGTGGGATGCATTCATAGACAGAATGCTCACTTGTGCAACTGGTTCCTTTGTCCAGACTTTTCCAAAATTTGTACTGATGCCTGCACAGGCTCAGGCTGCATTGCCCCCTTGTGCTGGTTGGGACTATAAGCACTTTCCATCGAGATGGTCTCCAACTTTTAGTAGGGTGACTGTCCCTTCTGCTTCTGAGCCCAGACATATCAATCCCCAAACAAGAAAATGCCAGCACTCTGGAGGCTGAGGCAGAAGGATTGCCATGAGTTCAGGGCCAGCCTATGCTGCATAGTGAATTCAAGGCCAGTCTGCATTATGCAGCAAGACCCTATCTCAAAACACCAAAAGCAAAAAAAAAAAAGAGAAAGCAAAACAAAACAAAACAACCCTCATTTTCCAACAGCAATACTATTGGAAGAGCAAAGTTCCTTAGATTAAGAGTTCTAGAAAGTTCTTGGTCAGGGGCTAGGGATTTGGCTCAGCAGTAGAATGCTTGCCTAGTAAGCTGGAAGCCCTGGGTTTAGTCCTTGGCACCAAAAACAAAAACTAAGCCTTCCCTAAAAAAAAAAAATCAATCAAAAGGTCTTGGCCAACCATTATTCTGTCATAGGCATTTGTGTTGACAACTGATTTCCAGAGCCACATTTGTGCTCCTTTATTGGACACCTCATCCCCAACAAAGGAGACAATACTACTAAATATTATCTGTACAGCACTTTGTACTTCATTAAGTGTTTTCTCATGGATGGTGCAGCGTTTAAATATGTCCCCCAGTTCTTGGGTTGGGAAGTTAATTCCCAAGGCAACAGTGCTGGGAGGTGGAACTCAGAGGTGTCAAGAGGTGTCAAGCTCATATGGCTCTCCTCTCATGACTAGTTTGGGTTACTATTGAAGGAATGGGCTCTTCGTGGTAAAAGAGTGCCTTTCCTTCTTTTTTTCTTGTTTTTTTGTTAGTTTGTTTTGTTTTTTGTCTTTTTGAGACAGGGTCTTGCTATGCAGTTCAGGTTGGCCTTGAGCTCACTTTTGTAGCTCCAGCTGGCCTCAAACTCACATCACCCTCCTGCCTCGGCCTCCCAAGTGCTGGGATTATAGGCGTGTACTACTATGCCCAGCTCTTGGTTTGGGTTTTGGAGACAGGGTCTCACTATGTAACTCAGCCTGGCCTTGAATTTGCCTTTCTGCCTCAGCTTCTTGAGTGCTGGAATCACAGGCATGTGACACCAAATATGGCTAAGGGTAGGTTTCTCATAAAAGTGATTTGGCCCCTCTCAAACTTTCTGAATTCCATGGGGATGACACAGTAAGAAAGCCTGGACCAGGTATAGCACCTTGACCTTGGACCTCTGAGCCCAGAGCCCTGAGCCAAATCACTGTTTATTCAGTGTCATTCACAGGGCCTGGGGTGACCTGACACAGCAGCCCTAGCAGACTAAGGCAAGGGGCATCATTTATGAGTATCTCACACCAGAGACCTGTCTGTGTCTCCGCTGTGCAGCACAAAGCGGGGCACAGAGCCGATAACTCATAACAGAGGAGGTGAATGAATGAGTGACTCAGTGAGGCAGTGAATGAATGAATGATGCTTCTGCTTAATCCTCACAGCAGCTCTGTGACAAGACAATGTTCCCACCTGGAGGACAAGGCAACAGCCTGGCACAGCTCCATCACACAAGTCCTACTGAGGCACTCCAGGCTTGATGGACACCAGCACTGTTCTCTCCCCTCCCTGACTCAGTCTCCTGACCCTTTCTTATCCCATTAAGCTTTGGTAACTTTTTGTTTCTATACTTGATCTTAGCCCAAAGGCTGAGAAGCAACGTAACTTCTGTTCATTTCTTACATATTTTTCAAATCTTCTGTGCTTAGCAGTATTTTGTCATGTAAATTCTCTTGTCTATCTCAATCTACCTTATCTCTGACAAAAGAATGAATTTCTCAAATAGACAGAAATGCATCATCTTGCCAGAGCTAAGGTATCACACTGCTATCTTTAGAAAGGTGCAGAATGATGAGGCTTCACTGTGGGCTGTCACCCAGCCCATTTCCACATGAAGCGAGTCCCTCAATTCCATTGCTGATTTCTTTCTTTTTTTTTTTTTTTAATTTCTTTTTTTCTTGTTTCAGAACCTTTGTTTGTTTATTCACTCATTTTTATGACTGGCTCAGCCCACCCTGAGGGCAGGGCTGGCGCAGAATGTGGTGCCAGGGATCGAACCACAGTCCCTGAAGCCACCCAAGCTTTCCCAAGCAGGTGCTTTAGACCAGTGAGCCATTCCGCTGGGCCCTCTGATTTCTTTCTCATTATTCCCAGTCAGTCTCCACATCCTCTGTACTCTCTTACAACTCCATGCCTCTGTATCAACTGAGTCTTGGGTTTGGAAATCCCTCCCCACATTACCTAACCTCAGTTCTGCAGTCCTTAGGATCAAGCCTTCCTACTGGGAAATCCTAATGCCACTCCTCCTTGAAACGAGAAAGATGAGACGACGGGGCCAGGAAGATAGCTCAGGGGCACAAGTGCCTGCCTGGCAAGCACAAGGTCCTGAGTTCAATCCCTGGTTACACACACACACACACACACACACACACACACACACACACACCAAAAAAAAAAAAAAAGATGAGATGGCCTTACTGAGAGCCTCCCTTAGGCTCCTCTCTTCCATCCATCTGTCCATCCATCCATCCTTCCTTCCCTCCCCTCATTTTCAATCTTTCATCCTAACATCATCACCCATTACTTTATCCATCCATTGCCCATCTAGCCTTTCTTCCATCAGTTCATCCATGCAACCATGTGTCACTAGTTCATCCACCTATCCAACCATCAAGTCTATCCAGCACACATCCTTCTATCCATTCATCCCTCCATCCATCCTTCTTGAATGCCCATGTACATGCCAGCATAGCCCATGATGATGGTTTGCCTGAGGGTTTTGAGGGCAGAGACCATGAAGCCTGCCTCTATGCTCAGTGCTTCCCATGGGAACCAGCATGGAGCACATACTCAATACACATTTGATGTATAAACGATGACAGAAAGCCATGAAATGGCTACATTTCTTTACTAAGTACTGACTCCTCATCTCAAGTTTGCATAAGTTTAGCTCTTGTAGTGGTTTTAAGCTATTTCTGAAATATTTTTTTTCTGCCTATTCCTTGATTTTTCCATTTTAAACTTGATTTTTTTTTTCTTTACTAACTCGGAGTACTGCCACTTGAAGTCTGGTAGCATGACTCTGACCTTGCCACATTTTCTGAGAGTTGCTATCTGTCTGCATTTACTCTGGAAAGTGAAGGCTGTGGCTCTGAATTGAGTCTGCATGTGCCAGGGCTTTCCCAACGGGAGCACCATCCAGCTCCTTATTTATTTATTTCTTCATCCATTCCTCCTTTGGGCCTTCATAATTGTCTTCAAATAACTTTCTGATGTCCCAGGTGGAGTTATACCCTTGCACTTAATGGATTTTATTGCTATTGTAAAAGGATTTCCATCCATCGAATCACAGGTGCTCCATGTTGAAAAAGGGCTTAGTGTAGTGCTTCTCAAACATCAGGATTACATGGGGGGGTGGGGGTTGTTAAAACACAGATCACCAAACTCCACCCCTGAGTTTCTGATTCATAGAGGTGGGCTGGGACCCAAGCAGGGACTTTTCTAACATGTTCTCAGGCTGTGCTGCAGCTCATTTTGAGAACCGGCTCTAATTTTCAGACCTAAGTGAATATCAAAGTCAAATGGCTGGGGCAGCACCCCGTGACATTCAGCTCCTGTGCTCTGGAATTTATCTTCTTTCTCATTTTAAAGCTCCCTGGGTAACTCTGATGCCTTCCAGGCATGGTGACTAGTCAGG
Organism: Myocastor coypus; assembly: GCA_004027025.1. Lineage (NCBI taxonomy): Eukaryota > Metazoa > Chordata > Mammalia > Rodentia > Myocastoridae > Myocastor > Myocastor coypus. Next base: position 4,813 of record PVJA010019330.1, on the reverse strand, counting down.
TACAGGCCAGAAGCTTCAGAGATAACTTTCCTATCTGTCTTACTTGTGTCTTAGATAAAAGTGGCTACAGATTCTCACAGCCACCTGAAGACTTTTAGAGGTTAAATTCCATTACATTGGCTCAAAGAGCACACTTGACAGAGTTCTCATCTGTGTCATCCTCCAGTTTAGAGATTATAAAGGCATTACAGTGAGATATCACTTCATGCCATTTAGGGTAGCTGCTGTCTAAACTGCAGGAGGTGACATGTGGCAACATGGAGTACCTGCAATGCTTCCACCCTGCTAGGATTTTCCTGGGGGCAACCACTATGGAAAGCTGTGAGGAAGCTCCTCAGAAATCAACAACATAATTTCCACATGATCCAGGAATTCCACTTACAGATGTATTTCCACAATAATTGGAGATAAAGTTTTAGAAAGTATCTAATTTGTAGACGCCCTATTTATAATAGGCAAGGGGCAGAACTCAAGCATCTATACATACAGACAAATGAGTGAACCAAATGGAGTGGATTCTTATAAGCAAGTATTACCTGGCCTTCAAAAGGTGAGAAAATTTTTTTTATTTTTTATTTTTTATTATTTATTTATTTATTTATTATTATTATTTTTTTTTTTTTTGTCTTTTTGAGACAGGGTCTCGCTATGCAGTTGAGGCTGGTCCTGAGCTCACTTTTGTAGCCCAGGCTGGTCTCGAACTCGCACCAATCCTCCTGCCTCAGCCTCCTGAGTGCTGGGATTACAGGCGTGAGCCACCACATCCGGCTGAGAAAATTTTTTTTAAAGTAGAGAAATTCTGACATCCACACTATGATGTGGTTGAATCTTGAGGACATGAATCTAAATGAAATATGCCAGTCACAAAAAGACAAATGCTATATGAGTACATGAGGTTCTAACATAGCCACATTCCTAGAATGAGAAAATAAAATGTGGTTGCCAGAAAAGGGGGAATTATTTAACAAATGGAGAACCTCAGATGTGCTAGATGAAAAACTTCTGGGGACTGCTTGAACAGCAATGTGAACATACTTAGTGCTACTGAACTCTACACTTAACATAGTTAATGTGGTAAATTTTATATTATGCTTTTTTTGTGTATATATGGGAAGTTGGTGTTTTTCTGTATTTTGTTTTGTTTAGCAGTGCAGGGGATTGAACTCAGGACCTTGCACTTGCCAGACAAATGCTTATTCTACTGAGCTATTCCCCAGTCCTGGTGTTTGTTTTTTGAGACACGGTTTCCCCATGTAGTACAGGCTGGTCTAGAACTTTTAGTGATCCTCCTGCTTCAGGCTCCTGAGTGCTAGGATCACAGGTGTGTGGCACCACACCCAGTGGCGTGGTGCATTTTATTCTCTGTGTATGCTTCCAGTGGGACCGTCCCTCAGCCTTCTACTATTGTGGGCAGGTTGTGGATGAGTGAGGGAGTGATCAGCCTGCTACCCAGGGCTCCAGCTGTCTTAGGAAGTGCAATGTCCCTGAGTCTTCTGTGGCTCGCCATGCTCAGACGATGTGGGGCAGCAGAGTCTGGTTGGCTCAGGAGCACACGTGTCCACCCTCTCTGGCTCACCCTCCACAAGCCTGGAAGGCAGGTGTTCACAGATGTTCACAGATGAGGAAAGCAGGGCTCACAGCAATCTGCTCACTCACTCATAGCTCCAGAACCAGCCTGAGGAGGCACCAGGAATGGCACCAAGATGAATAGCTCCAGACTCTTCTGAGTCTAAGGAACCTGGCAGGTTTCCCAAGTGGATCTGTAGCCAACTTGTGGCCCACATATTGGAATCAGAAGAAGGTGGAGATGGCGTGTGTAGCATGAGCTATAGGCTCTGCCTCCTTGCTCTGGAAGGCTGCAACTAAGACTGGAGACTGTTCAGTCACCTTCCTTCTGTCTCAGCAGCACCACTCTGCTGTTAAAGCAAAGCCAGAAGCAAGAGCTGGCTGTAGCACTGTTGTAGACTGCTTACCCAACAAGTGTGAGGCCTAGGGTTCGCCCCTTAGCTCCCCAGGTAAAACGAAACACAAAAATCGCTTCTTAGGGGCCTGGCAGGATGGCTCAGTGGTCTAAAGCGCCTGTTTGGGAAAGCTTGGGCAGCTTCAGGGACCGCGGTTCGATCCCCAGCACCACATGATGAGCCAGCCCTGCCCTTGGGGTGGACTGAGCCAGCCATAAAAATGAGTAAACAAACAAAGGTTCTGAAACAAGAAAATAAATAAATAAAATTTAAAAAAAAATCACTTCTTAGCTGGGCATGGTGGTGCTCCCTGTAATCCTAGCAGTCTGAGAGACTGAGGCAGCAGGAACAAAAGCTAGAGCTCAGCCTGGGCAACTTAGCAACTTCAAAAGAGACCCTGTGTCAGAAATAACAAGGGCTGGGGAGGTAGCTCAGTGGCAACCGCACCCCTGGGTCCCATCGCTAGTGCTGCCAAAAGAAAGAAGAAAATTTCCAACAGGAACAGAGGTTGAGAGTGAAGGGCTATGGACAGGCATGAGTGTCCCCCCCACAGGCATCACACCCAGTCCCCAGCCTACCTTTCTCACAGTAGGGCTCCCCGTCCTCCATGTGGAAGAGGCTGTTTCCAAAAGGCTTCTTGCAGGCTGCACACACAAAGCAGGTGGTGTGCCACGTCTGTCTCAGGGCATGCATCACTTCCTGGGGATCAAGGGTAAGCTCAGGACACAGAGGTCCCTACACAGAGGATGCCCAGGCCCTCTTCTCTACTTAGGAGCAGTTGCTTCCTCCCTCTGTGAGCAGCAGTGGCCGCAGCTTCCCAGCTCCACACAGGACCCCCAGTCTGGGCACATGGGGTGAAGCAGGGGCAGGGGAATGGTCCTGGGCTCACCCCCATGATCTTGGTGTTGCACTTGGCGCACAGTGGGGCGAAAAATTGTTCATAGCATCGCTCGCAGTACACATTGTTTTGCTCCTCCACGAAGCACACATCCGCCAGCGAGGTCTTGCAGTAGGCACAGTTGAACTCCTCTGGGTGCCAGGAGCGACCCATGGCCACCAGGAAAGGGCCCCTAGGTGGGAGGAGAACAGCACTTGCTCAGGCAGCACCAACTTGACGAACCAGGCAACACTCTTACCTTTACCCAAGAACTCTCACTGAGGGGCTGTTCTAGCCCAGGCTGGTCTCGTATGATTAAACCTCAGACATGGCACCCCCAGAAAGGTGTGCTTGTCTCAGCACTTGCAGTGAGGAGAACCTGGCACTTGCTGGGTGTGATGACACATGCCTGTCATTCCAGTACTCTGGAGGTTGAGGCTGGAGGATCCCCATAAACTTAAGGCTCACCTGGGATACATAGTGAGCTTAAGGACAGTGGATACTATGTTTGTTTGATTCTTTATTGTCTTTTTGAGACAGGGTCTTGCTACACAGCTCAGGCTGGCCTTGAGCTTACTTTGTAGCCCAAAGTGGTCATCTTTCTTTCTTTCTTTCTTTCTTTCTTTCTTTCTTTCTTTCTTTCTTTCTTTCTTTCTCTCTTTCTTTCTCTCTCTCTTTCTCTTTCTTTCTTTCTCTCTCTCTTTCTCTCTTTCTTTCTTTCTCTCTCTCTTTCTTTCTTTCTTCCTTTCTCTTCTTCCTCTTCTTCCTCCTCTTCTCCTTCTTCTTTTTTTGCAGTACCAGGGATAGAACTCTGAACCTTGTACTTGCCAGGCAGGCACTTATGCTGCTGAGCTATATTCCCCACCCCCCAGGGTGACCTTGAACTTGCAATGATTCTCCTGCCTCACCTCCCAAATACTGGGATTGCTTGGTTTCAGTCTAAACTACATAGAAAGAATCTGCCTCAAGAAGGCTCTGCATGGTGGAGCACACTTGTAATGTAAGTATTTGGAAAACTGAAGCAGGAGGATTGCTGAGAGTTCAAGGTCAGTCTGGACAACATAACAAGAGCCTGTCTAAAAAATAAAAGCAGAGCCGGACATGGTGGCGTATGCCTGTAATCCCGGCACTTGAGAAGCTGAGGCAGGAGGACCGGTGTGAGTTCGAGACCAGCTTGCGCTACAAGAATGAGTTCAGGGCCAGCCTGAACTGCCTAGTAAGACCCTGTCTCAAAGAGACAAAAGAAAGAAAGAAAGAAAGAAAGAAAGAAAGAAAGAAAGAAAGAAAGAAAGAAAGAAAGAAAGAAAGAAAGAAAGAAAGAAAGATAGATGATAAGATAGATGATACGGTAGGTCACAGAAAACCACAGGGCTAGGAAGTGGCAGGCCCAGGACACAAAACACAAGTCTAACTGTAGATTAGAACTCTGGGAACATGAGGGAGGCTTCTTTGGTTTTGTTTATTTCTTTTAATTTATTTGTAGTGTAGGGGATTCAACCCATGGCCTTTCAATCAAGCTACATCCCTGGCCATTTTTATTTTTAATTTTGTTTTGTTCTTTTGTTTTATAAGACAAAGTTTTGCTATGTAGTCCAGCCTGACCTCAAACTTGTGAAGATCCTTCTGCTGGGGATTATGGATAGGTGTGCACCACAATGCTGGGCATTTATTTTAATTTTGAGAGGGTGCTCACGGAGTTACTAACTTTCCCAGCCTGCGCTGGGATTTGCACTCCTCCTGTCTCAGCTCCCCAGAGAAACAGGTTTACAAATCTGTATCACCTCCACTAGGAAGTTTGTTATGTTTTAATCTCTACTTTTCCATATTTCCTAATTCTTCTCTATTCTTCCTCCTCCTCCTCCTCCTCCTCCTCCTCCTCTTCTTCTTCTTCTTCTTCTTCTTCTTCTTCTCCTCCTCCTCCTCCTCCTCCTCCTCTTCCTCCTCCTCCTCTTCTTCTTCTTCTTCTTCTTCTTCT
>PVJA010019329.1:0-38583 GCA_004027025.1 Myocastor coypus | reverse complement strand
AGAGACAGACTGGAGCTCTAGCTGTTGCTGCTGCTCTGCTGCCGTGTTGGTTGGCTACCTCTGTCGCCATTTTGTTGCTGTTCCGCCGCCATGAACTGGATGCTCTCTGCTCTGTTCCACTCAGCCTTGGGCCAGCCGAATGTGGACTGAAACCTCTACAAACTGTGAGCTAAATAAACCTTTCCTTCCTTCATTTTGAGTGTCGGTATTTGTCCCAGCAACGAGCAAAAAGTAACTAAGACAGATGTGTACACCCAAACCCATCATTATTTTCTGATCTTCAAATGTTGGGGAAATTACATGGAAATTGCATTTTTGTGTCTACCAAAATGATGAGAAAAGGAATTGCTTTCATTTCTTAGGAGATGTGCTTTCAATTTAATTTACTTTTTCTTTAACCTTCAATGATAGGGAACATAAAATAAAAATGAGCCTGGCAGTGTTAGCTTGGAATGTGTATCAGGTTAAGTGATGAACTAGTATAAGGAAGTTTCTCATAGATTTAATAGTGAATTTTTGGACACCAAAATTACAGTTACTAAATATTACTATAAATATTTTAAAGATGGAGGCTGGGGAGATAGCTCCATGGCACAAGTGCCTGCCTGGCAAGTGCAAGGTTGTGAGTTCAAACCTCAATCCCCCACCCCCCAAGTCCCACAAGTGTGTGTGTGTGTGTGTGTGTGTGTGTGTGTGTGTGTGTATGATGTTTGTAGACCAAATAGAGAGTGATTAATGTTGTAAAGAACCTGCAAGAAAAATGATAAATCAACTTCATTAATGTAATTAGCACTATGTGATGTATAGTCATGTCAGACAGTTTAAGTTTAATGGGAAATTGATGTCTCAAAAAGTATCTTTTCACTGTCAAAGTTATAGTTGTTGGTGATATCTTGCAAAGTTCAAAAACATTTGTGAAGGTGAAAGAAGTGATATAAAATACTTTCTCTACATAAGTTTGGGATTTATATGAGAAACTACAATAATAAATTCATATAAGGGACACCCACTCTGAACCCCCCCCTTTCCTTCTCTCAACAGGAGTTTTCTTTCCCCTAATAAATATATTCTGCTCAAATAAATAAATAAATAAATAAATAAATAAATAAATTCATACAAATACCAATTTGACCATTTGGCTAATATTTGTGAGAAAGGGCCAGCAAGATAGCTCAGTGGACTTAGTGTGTGCTTAGGCAAACGCAGGGACTAGAGTTTGATTCCTGGCACCAAGTGCTGCACCAGGCCTGCTGTGCAGGCCATCGAGTTTGGTCATGGTGATGCACACCTGTAGTCCCATTGCTGGGAAGGCTAAAAGCAGAATCACAGAAGTCCAAGCTGAGACCCTGTATCAAACACTGTATCTTTATCTCTCTCTCTCTCCACACACACACTCACACACACACACACATTACTATATATAAGACTATAGTATATAAACACACACACACACACAGCACAAGTGCTTGCCTGGCAAGTATAAGGTCGTGAGTTTGAACCTCAGTCCCCTGCCCCACAAATATATATGTGTGTACAGGTCAGCTGATAAATTAAGTACGTTAGAGTTGACTACTGATGTGTGTGTCCAGAATCAGTCCTCCATAGCAGGGCTTTGTCTCTACTATCTGCATATTTGATCTCTGTTCAAATCACTTAATTTTTCTGCATCTTCTATAAAATAGTTATAATACGTATCAAAGAAATAAGGTACGTAGAAGTTTGCGGAAAGAGACATGGCACATGGGCTGCTTGACAAGTGATCTTTCTGTCTGATCTCTGGTGACACGAGCTCAGCATGAGCTTGGGAATATATCCGTGTCAGATCATTGCCTTCCCCTCTTTCAAGTTTTCTCAATGAGGGATGCTTGACCTGTGTTTAGACAGAAATCCATGTGTGATATTCATGAATGTCAGCTTTAGCCTAATACTAAGTCCTCTCTGTAAGTTCTTTAGACAATATTGCAGTGTAAGGAAGTAAAAAAAAAATTGTTAAGGTAGAGCAAGGAGTCCACAGCCCATTCCTCCCCACAGCTTCCAGAAGGGGTGCAGCTTGGTGGTTGCTATACCACACTTAAGTACTTAAGTCTTCACAGAGTATCTAAGTGCACATGAATTTTTTTCTTTTAATGTATTTGATATAGGGTCTCTCTGTGTAGCTCAGACTCATGGTGATCCTTCTGTTTCAGCCTCCCCAATGCTGGGATTACAGGTGTGCACCACTACCACACCTGGTCTTGGTAGGCAGCTCAGTATGCCTGGGGGTGGTGCCAGCACAGCATGTAGTACAGGGGATATAACCTAGATCTTTCACTTGCCTAAGCAGGCTCTTAGTCTGCTGAGCTGTCTCGCCAACCCCCCCATGTGACTATTTGGCAGGCATCTGCAGTCAAGTGTAGTAAGAGCACACACTTGAAAACAGAGTTTTTATGAAAGAATAATTGGATGGTAAGCACATCATAGAGGTCATTCAGCTTTGAAAAATACACTTTCATGAAGCAAGCTTCTCCATATAGATACATGACTTATTTAAAATGTAATACGTAGTCTTTTGGGAAAGTTTATGCTAAGTGAACTACTATAATGATGGTACTAGGTTTGACAGTTGCAAAGGTGAGTTTTGGGGACTTTGGTTTGGAAAAGCAGGCAGAGGGAATGAAGAAGGAGAGCAGGACACGGGTTGGGTAGATGCTGTTGGTTACGGTGGTTACGTTCTTGCAGTACTCACTGCATCGGAGAAGCTAAAGTGCAGTGCTGTGCACAGCCACTTGATGGAGGAGGCAGTTGAACAGAAGGTAGATTCAAGTATGCCTCACATGTGGCTTTTTCGCCTAATCTTTGCCAGGATAAATTGTTTTGCGTATTGTTGATGATAGCTATCCCCACTGAGGTCAGATGAATGAATCTTAGTGTAGTTTTCATTTGTACTTCTCTAATAGCAATTGCTGTTTATTAGTAATAATAAAGATTTTGAACAATGTTTTTCATAAATTTATTGACCATTTGTACTTCTTTTGAAAAGTCTGTGTTCAGGTCCTTTGCCTGTTTGTTAATTGGGCTGTTTGTTTGGTGTTAGGTTCCTTCCAATTCTACATCTGTTCTGGATCTTAATCTTTCAGAAGAGTAGCTGGTACAGATTTGATCCTATTCTGTAGGGCATCTCTTTATTGGTGGTAGTTTGCTTAGATGTGCAGAAACTTTTGAATTTAATATCCCAAACTGATATTTCCTGTGTTTGTGGAGTCTTTTAGAAAGTCTTTGCCTGTGAAGTTTATGGCTCCAAGGGTTTCCTCTTGATTCCTTATAGCAATTTCTAGGTCTTTGATCTGTTTTGAATTGATTGTGTGTGTGTGTGTGTGTGTGTGTGTGTGTGTGTGTGTGTGTGTGTATGTGTGTATGTGTAAGATCAAGATGTAGGTTCAGTCTTCTACATATGATCATTCACTTTTTCCACCCCCATTTGTCAAAGAGGCTGACTTTTCTCCATATAACTTTGACTCCTCTGAGAACCACATGACTGTGTTTGTATTGGTGTGTATGTGTCTTTTTTTTTTTTTTTTTTTTGGTCTTTTTGAGACGGTCTCACTATGCAGTTCAGGCTGCCTTGAGCTCACTTTTGTAGCCCAGGTTGGTCTCAAACTCACATAGATCCTCCTGCCTCAGTCTCCCAAGTGCTGGGATTACAGGTGTGTGCCACCACACCTAGTTATGTCTATTCAGTTAGTTTGTTTTTATGTCCATATTAGACTGATTTAATCATTATGATTTTGTAGTATAATTTGTGATTTGTATGCATGTGGTACTGAGGTTCAAACTTATGTACACTCTGCCACTGAGTTACTTCCCAACCCTTTTTCATTTTGTAAATCAAAATATTTTGAGGCACACTCTTAATAAGATGCCCGAGGGAACCTAAAACCTGTACAGGTACTCTTGCCTCAGCCTTGTCATTTTTATTTAGAGACCTTTCACCCCATTTGTTGTTGCTCTTGCTGTTCTTTGAAGTTATTGTGAGACTGCTTTACTGATTTTTCAGTTTTTTTTTTTTCAGTTCCAAGGATTGAACTCAGAATCCTGCACTTGCCAGGCAAGTGCTCATTCTACTAAGCTATCTCCCCAGCCCCTTCAGTTTATTATTGATGGTGGAAAAATTGCTGATTTTTTTTTTTTTTTTTCTTAGTGTTGCTTTTGTTTTTGGTTCTTCAAAACCCCAGCTTTTCAGGCTTTGGCCTGCTTTGCCGGCTATGTGTTGTGTGTGGCAGGAGCCAGGTGGGAACCTGTCAGGCTTACCCTGCCTGCAGTAGCAGGTGTTGGGCTGTAGCCCCTTTCCAGCCTGCCATGCAGTGGCACTGAAGTGAATGTAGTGTGCATGGAAAAGACTTCCAAGGTTTCATGAACATGAGGTGTATTTTTATATTTCTCTTTCTTTTCCTTTTCTTTTTTTGATACTGGGGATTGAACTCAAGACTTTATGGCTTGCCAGGCAGGTGCTTATGCTGTTCAGCAATCTCCCTGGCCCTAGTCTTACATTGCCAATTAAAGGGACACTAAGCTAATTATAATTATGAGTGCATTTACTCTTAAATTTAGTACACCATTTCATGCCATTTTACAGAAGACAGTGGTGGGGAAGAGGGTTTAAAATTGGACATGGGGCTGGGGATATACCGTGGCGGTCTAAGCCCCTGCCTGGCAAGTGCAGCGACCCAGGTTTGAGCTTTGGTACTGCATTCTGTGCTGGCCACTGAAACTGGGCATCGTGGTACATCTGTAATCCCAGCACTGGGGTGGCTGAGTCAGGAGGATCACTAGGAGTCTGAGCTGCACAGCAAGGCCCTGTACCAAATAATAAATAAAAAGTCTAAAAAGTGAAAAAAGGAATTAAAGAAAAAGCTGGATGTAGTTTTTTGTTGTTGCTGCTTAGTACCACCTATCAGTATCATATTTTCCACATTTGAAGTTGGAAATGGCTGCCATTTATTCCCTACCCTGAGCTGGTGACAGCCTGTGCTGTTCTGGGCCTGCTAGCTTGTAATGTTGTTGGTGGTGGGAGCTGGGCCCAGTGAGCAGGTGGTATGCACTGCCCAGAGCTCCTGACACCTACGCGCTGCACCGCTTCCCAGGAGGAGGAAGAGCCCTCGAAACTTGAATGATTGCTTAAAAGGTGAAAGATTGATACAGTCTGAAGAGAATCCAGAGTATCAAATAATCTTTATGAATAAACATTCACTAGACAGTGCTATCTTCACTTGACATACCAAGTTAACTTGAAAGAGTGAAAGTGTATGGCATATGTCAGCCGCAGTCATGACTAAAAGATAATCACTGGAAACCAGTTTATTGCTCTCTTGATTATACCTACCCATTGATTCCTTTTAAAATCCCTGAGCTGTCATCTTTCCTCAGCTACAGGAAGTAACTGAATGAAATGGAAACGTAGCTGTGGTGAAGGCTGTGAGCATATTATGTCAATATCTGGTAACCATCGCTTGGCTTCACTTAAAATTATAGTCCTTGCCGGCGAGATGGCTCAGTGGTCTAAAGCGCCTGCTTAGGCAAGCGTAGGCAACCACAGGGACCACGGTTCGATCCCGAGCACCACATGCTGCGCCAGCCCCACCCGCAGGACAGACTGAGCCAGCCATAACACAAGACAAAACAAAACAAAACAAAACCAAACAAATTTTAGTCCTTAATACATGCCTGTACTTCCAAATGGCCCAGTAGATTAAAGCACCTTCAAGCAGGCATGGGGGGCTGGGGTTCCATCCCCAGGCATGTGGTGCTGGCCACACTCTTGGGGCGCACTGAGAAGTGACTGAGACTGGGTGTGGTGGCGTGCACCTGTAATCCCAGCTCTTGGGAGGTTGTAAACAGGCGGATCACTACAAGTCTAATCTAGAAGTGAGACCCTGAACACCCTGTATAGACTCTTCCCTAAAAAAAAAAAACAAAACAAAAAAATGTCTGTAGATGTCTGTCTTCAAATTATTCCTGAAGAAATCCTACCAATGTTTCCTTAGTCTACATTATGAATTAAACAGGTAAATTCTGAATTTAGAGGTATTTACCTTTTTATTATAGAGAAATTGTTTTTCTCCTAAATTCTGGGATACGTCTCACTGATCTGTGTGAAAAGAGAATACTCTCTCTCTCTCTCTCTCTTTTTTTTTTTTTTTTTAATGAACAGAACATACTTATTGAGGAAAAGAAAGCTCCTGTCCAAGAGAGGGACAGGAGGGGGCTCCCAAGTGGGTGTCCCCAAGATAATACTCTTAGATGGGTTTTGTGTGCAGGTATTTCACACATTTGATAAAACATCTTTCAGTTCTTCCAACATATGGGCCATCTAATCAAAAGGCCCCTAGTGAATTCACGTTTAAGCCTCTGTGCATGTTGTATCCCATAATATCATTGTAAATATTGTTAAATGTCCTTCTTAAGACAAGGAACAGTATAATCTTTTCCTATAGCCAGGTCTGAATGATTGTGGGAAAGAAATTTAACTTGCTTATTTGTTTGGAGGTTTGAGGTAACGAAACCCATTGTCAAACCTTCACCAGCTCCCTCCTAGTGAGGCTTATGTCAGCTATGGAATAGCACTAAGTTTTTGAAGGGGTAGAGGGGAGTAGGCTAAATGAGAAGTGCCGTGTTCCTAAGAGAAACCCTTAGGTCTTAATAGCCATCATGTTTATTACTTATTAGCTAAATAGGATCAGTATGAGGAAGAAAAGAGAGGATGTATTTTAATATGACGTGTAGCATATGTCTTGAAATGTTGTATGTATTAGCCAGTATTGTAAGGGTTATATTATAAATACATGTAGTCTCCTTTTTTCTCTTCTCAGTTTAAAAGATTGGTAATAACTAGAAAAACAAGATTCCCGAGGGCAATGTTGTCTTAGTCTCACCAACTGACTGGTGCAAAGTAAGAAAGAAGCCTATGGATGTTTGCCAAATAAGCAAAAGTGTGACCATTTCCTTTTAAAATCATTTTCTGTAATATATATGGAGCGCTAGAGCATTTAAAGAAACCTTTATTTGTTTGTTCATATTTAGTACAAGGTCTGCAGGGCCTCACTACACAGATCAGACTCCCCTGTGCTGGGATTACAGGTGCCTGCCACCATGCCCAGTCTCAATCACCATCTCAGCACATCCCAGGGTGGGGGTGAGAGAGCATCACACAGCACAGAATGACTCTGGGGATCAAACCCTGGCCCTTGCACCTGCCTAAGAGCTGCTCTAATTCGCTGAACTATCTGGCCGGCCCTGAGCATATTTTGATAGAGGCTATTTTAAAACAACAGGTAGAACAGTGTGTGTGTGTGTGTACACATGTGTATATGTGATGGACTAGTACAGTTACGTACATAACAGTATATTGACTCTAAGATGCTAATTTTTATAACTTAAATATCAATCATAGGGCCAGTGAGATGGCTCAGAGGCCTAAAGTGTCTGCCTGCTTAGGAAGTTTTAGGCAACCACAGGGTCTGTGGGTTGATTGCCGGCACAACACGCTGTACCAGCCCCATCCCCGGGGTGGGCTGAGCCGGCCATAACACAAATAAAGGGTTTTTTTTTTTCTTAAATACAAAAATATCAATCATAGAAAAGCCTTCAAACTATCTTCTTATCTAAGCTATTACTTGCCCCAAAGTTGTTTTTGTCATTGCCAACTGCTTAATTTCATCCTGGATATATAGAAAGCATATTATATTTAACTAAATTAAGTGCTTGCCCAAGTTCATCTTAATTAATGCATTGTATGTAAGCCCCCCCCCCCCCCGCCCAGGGCTTGAACTCAGGACTTTGTGCTTGCCAGACAAGTGCTTATTCTACTGAGCTATCTCCCCAGCCCAATATGCATTTAGAATTAAAGTTAAATGCATTAAAATTTCATTTTGTGATTTTTGGGAGTAGTAATTAGGATTCTGTGAATTTGAAAGTTCTTTCCTAACAACATTTTGGACTCAAATTGAAATAGAATACAGTGTTACAATATTAAAATATCTCAATGAAGTCTAGGCTCACATTGTAACCCTGGCCTTCCTGTTCCTTCCACAGCTTCCTGCGGACTTCACAAAACTGCACCTCACCGACAGTCTCCACCCCCAGGTGACCCACGTGTCTTCCAGCCACTCAGGATGCAGCATCACCAGCGACTCTGGAAGCAGCAGTCTTTCTGATATTTACCAGGTGAGAAGCTGTTTTCCTTGGCATTTGGTTCATTTTCACTCATTCCAAGGAGTTTCATGGTTCTCCGTTGACACACAGCAAATGCATAGATATACATCCTACATGTGCATGTGTGTGTATAAATGTAAATGGTTATCCTTCATGTAGACACATGACATGTTCTATGTGTGGTTAGGAAATGGAATTGTGAAATTGTCCTTGATCTTCTGTTACCAGAATTTTAAACTGAATAGTTGCAATGAAATTCTCCTTATCCATATTTTATTCATTTGACTATAGCTTACACTTTTATAGCAAATTTATCCTATTAATGAGCTATCTATCTTTCTCTCCTTCGTTTCCTCCTTCCCTTTTTCCTCAGTGCTCTTCCACTGAGTTACACCCCAATCTTTATTATTACTAAAAGTAAGTGAATAAGTAAAATAGTATGTATGAGACATATTAAGTCCTAAATTTACATCTTAGGGGTTAACTTTTAAGTTGTAACTTTTTAACATTTTTACTAGTACATTTTTGCAGTACATAATGATTGCATTTATCATGGAGGTACTTACTTTTCTGTACTTACTGTATATAGTTACTGACTAGTAGCCTGATATTTTAAACAGCCTTAAAATTATTTCTGTAAGTATTTCGTTAGCTTATAATCACAATCATTTAAAAAATTCTTGGCTGGCCAAGAATTTGTTATTTTGCAATACAATTTCTGCTTTTTTAATGTGACCTTACAAATTTGTATCTTGAACCATACAGTATTAACTTGTAATGAACTATTTGGAAAATGAGCCTATTTGAAATATTAGTGAAGACAATGGGGCCAGTGCAGTTGTAACTCTAATACACACACCCACACACGCCGTATTTGTGGGAGTTGACTTTTAAAAATTTATTCAAGAGTTCCCCTACGGGGGCCAGGGAGATAGCTCTATAGTACAAGTGCCTGCCTGGCAAGTGCAAGGTCGTGAGTTTGAATCCTGGTCCCTCAAAAAAAAAAAAAAAAAGAGTTCCCTTATACAATAAACAGTACAAATAAAAGGTTACTTTCGCTTGTATTAATTGTGATGTCACAGGTGAGGTCCGTGTTCTCTAAACTTTGAAATAGTTGCTGTATATTTTGAGAATCTGTGGTGAGAATGTGTTGAAATTTAAGCAATTTTTGTTCTCACGGTTCTCTGCAAACATGAAAACTTGATTGGAACCACTACCTTACAAGTGTAGTATGATAATGCAATAACCTTTACACATAATTTATTGAGGTATATTGTGGAGGGATTCTAGTCTTCTGTGCTGTTGCTTTTAAGTAGGTTGGATAAATTCATGAAAAATTCCTGATGATACTTCTCTTGTCCCTAGCTAGCATCACAGCATTTGAGAAAGCAAAGTGTGGCTACAGGCTCACTCTTTGGTAGCTGGAGCACATAGCCTGCAGTTCTCCTTGGTCTTTGGTGATAGGTGAGGAAGGGCAATCTTGCATGTCCATTCAGTTAAGTCTAAAGACCATACTTTCACATTTGGTGACAGACATCCTGTTTTGAGAAGGAAAAAGTCCACAGGTACACCTCAAGGTTTAGTTATTGGCTCTGCAACAGATACTATGTAGTAGAACTTCCCAACACACCACTTCTGCTGTTCCTGAATCAGAAATTCTTGAGGCGAGTGGTATTACAGGTGTGCCTGGTTCAAATTCCAACCTGTATGGCCAAGCATGCAGTTTGTTCTTGAATAATTCTGGGGCTCAACAGCTGTCTCCAGTAGCAGCCCCTTTATTATTGGTATAGCTCTGATGTGGGGCAGTGTCTTTACTTTGGGTACAAAGGTTGAAATTGAATGCTGTTGTATGGAAAGAGTTACTAACAAGGTGAGAAGAGGAGAATTTAAGAACAAAGTGGAACAATTGGCCTTGGGAGAAAGGGGGTTGTTGAAATGTACTGTGTTGGTGCCGAAAGAAATGACGAGAAGACCCGATGAAGTTAGTTCAGAAGACTTACTGAGATTCCCTCCCCAGTGAGCAAAGAACCTCTGAAACAACTCAGCTTTATTCAGGATAGTCCTGTGATCTCGTGCACAATCACCTCAGCAAAGGAGAACCGTGTGCTCAGGCACCAACATGGCCACGGTCTCATCAAAGTAAAGGAGAGCCACATGCTTAGTCATGAGTGCAACCAAGATTTCCATCAGCTTTCATCCTAGGGTTCACTCGGGTCAGCCAATTGCATTTCAAGAAAGGGAAAAAGCAACAAATAGAAAGCCCATAGGTGAAGCTGCCCTACTGAAGCTGACTCTGGGCCCCGTCCATCACACTCCGCTTTTTGAAATGCCCATCAGGCTACAGGGAGTGCATCTTGGTGGTTTTGGAGTATAGAGTCTAGTTGTTGGGAGCTCTTCCCTTTGAGCTTTTTGCTGAGCTTATGTTTTAGGAAGAGAGAAGTTTTGAGCTTGTGTTTTAGGAAGAGAGAAGTAGTAACAAAGTAGGAAAATGGGTTGACCAGAGAATGCTTAGCCGAGTTGTGCATATTAAATACAAAGTGTTTTCTTTGCTGTGTTAAGTAATTTTCTCCACAGTAAGCATATAGAGCATGGAGGTGCAGTATTCCTAAGACTAAAGATGTGTGTATGCATGTACCTATGTATTCAAATTTTACTAAATGAGTGTCATACAAAGTGATGCCTAAGGCCAATTATTCCACTTTGTTCTTAAATTCTCACCTTGTCAATAACACCATTTTATCATTTCTTTCCATACAACAGCATTCGAATTCAACCTCTGTCCCTGAAGTAAAGACACTCCCATATCAGAACATGGACCAGTATGTCAGGCTAAGCAGCATAGCTTTGCCACTTCATGACTGTCTTCTCCTTCATTTTCAGATATCATCTCCAGAGAGAGGGAGCTCTTCCCTTAATTAACTCTTTCTTTCTGTTACTCTGTGTGAAAAAGATGCTACATTTCGATGTCTTTTCTGGCTAGTCCTTTCACTTCTGTCCTAGATTCTGACTGAAATGATACACTCAGTAGAATGGATCACCATACTTAAAACACTGAGCAGCTCTCAATAGACTGCCAAGAAATTGTACGCATTCAGTAAAGCTGTGTTGAATAAATATAATGAAGTAATGGGCTATGGGCTGTAACCTGGATATGAAGGCAGTAACCACAGGAGATACGGAAACCGGACACAGAAGGTGGCAGGGTTGTGCAGACGGAAGAGCCCTGTGGAGTGGTTAAAGGGTTACTTTAGTGGCAGGTAGAAGCAAGCTGAAGAATAAGAGATTAATGATACAGTGAAAAACGCCTTGGAGCTGCGAGACAGTGCCACTCAGAGTCAGGGCTGAGTGAAATTTTGGGACCATCAGTGAATGGCTTCTGTGAGCTGATAATAGTTATCCAAAAATATATTAATTAATAGCACAAAGTTCAAGAAAAATGGAACTTAGGAGTTCTCACAAATCAATGAAGAAAGTGGTAGGTTATTTAATATGTGATCTTTAGGGCATGTAAAAGTGTCTTGGTTTTCCATTTTCTTGACAGACTTTAAGAAATGCCTTTAAAATGGATTTTAAGAACTACATGAATAATTTGAGTAGAGTTTAATGATTATAATTAGTCTGATGGAAATTTGTTTATAGTATGTGAGACGGAGGGCTATATTACAAAGTTTTTTGCTTGTTTTGGGCAAATTTTGCAAATACAGGTTGTGCGTTAGGCTCATTGCTGACATGGGGAGCAGTAGAAGGTGTATGGGTAAGGTGAAAAATATGTTTCTTTGCGTCCAACCTAGGATCTTGTGAGGCTCGGCAAGTGCCGTACCACTGAGCCTAGGAGCATTGGACTTTCTGTCCAGCCTGTAGCTGGCGTCCTTGGCTTCTGTGATCCAGAAGGAGTCTGGGGAGTGCGGAAAGCTGCATTCAGGTGGAGCTGCAGATGAGAAAGCAGTAGCTCAGAGAGGCTAAGTGACTTCGCTGGTGTTGTGTAGTGAGCAGGGGGGTGAGGCTTGCAGCCACTGAGATTATTTGGCAAGTATAAATGTTTCAGGCCCAGGACAGTTAGCTTTCTTCTCTGAGAGGCCAGTTGTATTCATCACCATTCAACCCTACTGATTTTCTAAGCACCATCTTGTTCCCAGGACTTTCTGGGGAAGTAGCTTGCATGTTAAAATGTATCAAGGCAAGAATTCTTTCCTGGGGGGAGTGGTGGTAGTGCTGGGAATCGAACTCAGGACCTTGTACTTACCAAGCAGGTGCTTGTTCTGCCCAGCCTGAGAATTTGTCAGTGTTTTAAAATTAAACCGATGTTTACTCTAAGTAAAAATAATCTTCCAAGTAACTGGTTTCATGAATCAGTGTTTTTTAAATAAGTGGAATACACAGAGAGATAGCAAACACCTGTGATAGACTGAGCAAGTGAGGAGGTGGGTTTAGTTTTAGAAAGATGAATGCAATGAACATTTGAAAGTTTTGTTTAAGATTTAAATAGCAACAGATTGACCTAAAAGGACAGTAGATCTTGTCTGCCAACAGTTTCACAGACAAGACTGTCATGAAATGACCTACTCAGGCCTGGCGAGATAGCTCAGCAGACTAAGCGCATGTTTAAGTGATCCCTGGCCCCACAGGCCGAGTTAACCACACCTGCAGGCATGCTGAGCCAACCAGTGAGACTGGTTGTGGTGACACATGGCTGTAATCCCAGCACCAGGGAGGCTGAAAACAGGAGGGAGGATCACTCGTGGCCCCAGGTGTGCCCACCAGTAGCATCCTTCCACCTCACTTTTGCTTGGGAATGCATTAGCTGTTGGTGAGCTGGGGCAGGAATGACTTGAAGTTGAGGGGTGATCATTAGAATTAACCCTGTCCATGGTTGTGTTTGTGTGTTTACCAGGTTACCTTCAATTTACAGTTCGTTTTTTTTTATATAAAGACTGTCTTGAGCCGGGCGTGGTGGCTCACGCCTGTAATCCCAGCACTCGGGAGGCTGAGGCAGGAGGATTGGTGCGAGTTCGAGACCAGCCTGGGCTACAAAAGTGAGCTCAGGACCAGCCTCAACTGCACAGCGAGACCCTGTCTCAAAAAGACACACACACAAAAAAAGACTGTCTAATGGGAGAAAGTGGCTGTTTTCTTGGCATTCATAAATCCACACTGATTCTTGTGGAGGAGGAATTGCCCAGAATGACCAATTCACTGGCCTGCGGCTCTTAGCTAAAACCATTCTCTTTAAAACTTGGAACCAAAGCAATACTCGCCTTTTCTTCGTTATTCCAGTGTTCAAATGCCATGAGAAGGCACACACGAGAAGTGAAAATCACTGAGATAAAAGCCATTCATTCTGACCAGAATTGTAGTACGGCATAAAATGACTTATGCCTTGAAGTAATTCCTTTCTGTGATGTCTGGTGGACAGTTGCTAGGTGCTGGATCCAGTTAACTTAGTTACTACAAAAAAACCCCCAAAACTGTTTTGCACTACAATTGTTCTTTTCTCTTTGGAGCTTCAAGTTGACCTGCTCAAATAATTTTTAAAAATGTGTTCTGTCTGAAGGCCACAGAAAGTGAGGCTGGTGATATGGACTTGAGCGGGTTGCCAGAAACGGCAGTGGACTCGGAGGACGATGAGGATGAGGAGGACATTGAGAGGGCCTCTGACCCGCTGATGAGCCGGGATGTGGTGCGGGACTGCCTGGAGAAGGACCCAATTGACCGCACAGATGATGACATTGGTGAGTGCTCATGGCGGGGCCAAGGCCAGGGCAGCAGGCTGGTGGGGAGGTGGGGTGGTGGCATTCAGTCCGGAAGCCTCTGGGAGATTTATAGATGTTCTTGGTGTAAGCTTGAGTGTTTATTATGAAAAAACTAGTTTTACTTCATGCCCTTAAGAGTCTAGAAGTAATTCTCTGAGTGAAATGTTGTAGTAAAGCTCCTCCGTGGGCATCTTATAGCTCAGTTTATGACCCCAGTGAAGTCAGAAGTCTTCTAAAGAGGATGTTTTCCTGTGGGCAAGGAGGAAGTTGTTGAGTGAATGACTGGCTTCTCCTGCTGGTGAGGCCAGTGAGAGGAGGCCGCAGACGTGCTGGCAGCACTCAGATGGGGCTGGGATGGACTCCACAGAGCTGTGAGGGCTTGTGCTGGAGCTGCCTCTGGCTCTGGTTTCATCTTGGAAAGGAGGCAGAGAACGTCTTCTGTGGCAAGGCCTCTCTGCAGCGGGAGCTGGCTCCACGTCTGCCAGGTGATCTGGCTGCCTGCTGCTCTCCCGGCTCTCTTGAGCCCATGTTCTTAAAAAGAAGTGAGTGTGCTGTGTTTGTAGGATTGAATGTAGAAGGGCATGTGCATGTGTAGTGTCTTTAAGTCAGCCGTTCAGATTATGCTCACATACTAGCAAGTCGGCTGGAAGACTGGAACCTGGGTGAAGTAGGTAAAGTTCAGGACGAGTCCTTTGCCTTACAGGACTGTATGACTGTTGTGGGACCATCATATTGCAGTGGTACTTGCTCAGCCACCTGTGCTTAGTAGTGTAGAGGCCCTCTTACACTGAGCACTGGGCCAGCTCCTTACAACTCTGGTGGACAGGCAGCTGGGGTCCCTGCTGGGTCACAGTCCACGGGCTACAGCCCAGGAGGTGTGGGCAGTGAATGCTTCTTGGTTTCCCTTGCAAAGATGTCAGGTCTTACTTTCTTGTGGAGAAGGCTACAGCATTCATTTGACTTCTAGAGTCCAAAATCAGTTTTTGGTCTCCTGTTCTTTGATCATAGCCTACTGCCATTTTTTCAAAATTTCCTCTGTTGTAAGAAAAGAAGAAAATTAAAATATGTTCAATTTGCCTCTGTACGGAAAATCCTTGCCAGTAGGTGGATTGATGGTAGACAGGATATTGCTTATGAAATGACTCATTTGGAAGTGACAGTTTTGCAAGGACACATACATGCCCTTTAGTCTGTTCATCCTGGAAGAATTGTGGAAGAAATGGTGGCTACTAAAATATTCTATGTCATTCTTGGATTACAACTTTTACCTTACTTCTGAAAAGCCTCCCCGCAAGCAGGATGTGGACTCTGCCTCCACACAGTCTACCAGTGACAAGAGAGACATACCTTAAAATGGGAGGCCTGCCCCCCTTCTTGCTCAGTGTGCCCTGGGTGCTGGGCCAGCACAGCAGGCCTAGGGATCGCACCCGCACCCCTCCACCGGCTCACAGGCGCTTTAATCTGTTGAGCTATTTGGCTGGCCCTGCTTCCTTCTCGTTTCCTCCTTTTTTTCTTTATTGCTTATTCTTTTTTCTACATGATTATGAACATGGTTCTTAGTTTTTTTATGGGTGTGCTCTGTTTTGTTCTTTTTGCTCCTCTTTCCCTTGTGTCTTATGTACCAGTCTCCCCAAGGTTTACATGACTCTCCTTTGTCTTCTAGCCTTGCTTTTAATCTCGTCTCTCTCCTTCTGTTTCTCTATTTTTTCCCCACCCTTTTTTAACATTTTCTTTCCTGAGGGTAAAATTATCATAATGAAGGCTATTTACTGCAGAAGTTTTTCTGGTTTGTATTAAATTTTGTTATATAACCAAATTCTAGTTCATATCATTAAAGGCAGGATGTTAATAGCTTTGTCAGTTTGTCATTTTCTAGAATGTGTTTGATGAGATCATTGTTGGTGAGCATAAATTAGCCAAAGTGACATAATTGTTGTAACCAGTTGTTCTTCCTGGCCTACTAAGACCTAGACTGCCTAAGGGTCATAACAAATACGCTAAGCCAGTGCCAATGAAGCAAGGGCTTGACCAGGTAGGTAGCAACTTCTCTCCAAGAAATTGGAGGAGTAGGGCATTACAGCAGACTCAGAACCAAAGCCAGATGTTCCTGGAAGATGTCCGTAGGTAGTAGTCGCTATAGTAGCACTTTTTAGAAGAGTTCAATAAATAAATAGTAGCAATAAAGCTAGGGATAATTCATAAGGATCAAAATGGGAATTCAGCTTTTAAAAAAATAGAAAATGAGAAGACAGTTCAAAAAGATGCATCCCCAGTCATCCAGCTCACCAAAGGCAAACGTGGTGAGGTGGGATAGTCTGAAAGCTGCTCACCTGGCCTCTGGAGGGGTAAAAGTGGGAGTAACCGAGCAAATAAATGAGGCTCTAGAAAACATCGAATAAGATACAATACCTTGTAGCTACAAAGATGGTGGTGACAGTGAAAGACATGCTTAATGACTGTAGAGCAGACACAGATAAACACAGAGGAGCTTAGGCGAATGATGGAAATCATGAATGCTCAACCTAATAAGGAAATGAAGTCCATAATATAGATTCAGACAGATATGCAGGAGACTAAAAATGCGTTAGAATGAGCCAACGTGAGGACAGAATCTCCGATTTAGAGAATAGTTTTGTGGTTAGCAGTCATGAAAAGACATTTCTTGAAAAATAGCAAGGCACCCTGAGAACTCAGTCCAGCCACTTTCAGGGGTGCAAAGAAGAATAACGTAAGATTGATCAAGCTCAGTTAAAAAGGTGGGTGGAGATAAAAAAAAGACTTATGCACAGACATGTGGTAGGAAATTTCCCTGCCTAGGAAAAAGAATTTGACGTACAGATAAATGAAGCATATACAATGCCAGTTAGCCAGGATTTAAAAAGAAATTACACCAAGATATATAATAGTCAGGATTCCAGGACTTCAGCAAAAGAATAGAAATCACTTAAAAGGAAAGCCCATCAGATTTGTGGCAGACTTCTCAGTCTAAACCTTGAAGTCAAGGAGAACTTGGAGTGAAGTGTTTCAGACCCTAAAAGAAAACAAACCTCCAGCCCAGATTGATGTTCTCTGCAAAACTGTCTTTCAGAATTGATGATAGAAAAGGTATTTCCATGAAAAAGAACACAAGGGGAAATTCACGAGCACCAGACCACTCCAAAGTGTTGTGAAGGACCTTGTAGAGATAACAAAAAAAGTACTACATGAACCCTAACAGAATGGATTCACCAAGCAAGGCAAATAAGTAAACAGAGCAGAAGAAAAGAGAGCTCACTACAGGGAAATAGCGTGCCAGTATGCATCAGTTAGTAACCATTATGGTTAATGATCCCAATTCACCAAAGGAATAGCTTGACAGAGTAAATTAAGAAGCAATACCTAACAATATACTGCATATAAGAAACACATTTCTTTCAAAGAAATTCATAGGCTGAAAATCAGAGGATAGAAATACTTTATGTAGTAAGGACCCAGAAAAATGCAGGGGAAATTACTCTATTTGCAGACAGCGAATTTCAAAGACCAATTAAGAGAAATAAGGAGCGTCACTATACCTTATAAAAGGAACAATTCAAGACAAAGAAATAATCATGAATGTATTACAATATCATTTGCACCCAGATATATAAAACATATTAACGGACGTGAAAAATGAAATAAGCACTAATACAGTTGTACAGGGGAATCTGAATATCTCACTGTCACAGGTAGATCACCTAGTCCAAAAAATCAATGATGAAATATGACAGCTGAATCAAACTTTTTAACAGATGAACTCAGTAGTTGTCTAAGAGTATTTCATCCCACAACAGCAGAATACATATTCTTATCAGCTGCATGTGAAACTTTCTCTAAAATAGACAACATAGTAGGTCATAAAACATGCTTAAGTAAATGCAAAGAAATTAAAATTATCTTCTACATATTACCAGATCATAGTGCAATGAAATTGGAAATCAATAGCAAAAGAAACCATATGAACATAAGCACCTGGAAATTAAATAACAGCCTCCTGAACAACCAGTGGTCACAGATAAAAGTGAAGAAACTAGATAGTTTGTACAGTTAGATGATAATGACAGTACAGCATACTTGAACAATATGAAAGCAGTTGTACAAGAGAAATTTATAAGCAGTGAAAACCCATCTCAGGATAAGAGAGTTCAAATAAATAACTTAATATTGAACCTCAAGGTTCTAGTAAAGGAAGAGCAGGTCAAGCCCAAAGTACATACAAGTGAGGAAATTATAAAGATCAGAGTGGAAATTAGTGCATTAGAGCCCTAGAAAACAATACAAAGAATCAATGAATCAAAGTGTGGGTTCTTTGAAAGATTAAGTAAAATTCACAAACCTTTATCCAATCTTATCAAAAAGAAAGAAAAGACTGAAACTCATGCAGTTAGGAACATAAAAGGTGAAATCACAAGAGATCCTAACTGTATCCAAAAGATGCTATACCTGCCTTTATGGTCGCTGTCTAGATGTCCACCAAAGCTTCATTCAGCCATGGCAGGTAGGCTTTTACAGAGGTAGCTGAATCTAGAATGTGTAACTCATACATAGATGGGAATAGGGGTGCTGAGATTAAGGCTGAGTGATTGATAGATCACTTCACTGGCTGGGTTGACATCACCCTAGTCTCCCAAGTCTTGTTGCTATCTTCTGCACCGTGAACTGTTGCCCATGTACCATACCACCTTGCCTTGGAGCCAGCTGAGTAAGGACTGAAGCCTTCACAAACCTCAGTCTAAATAAACCTTTCTTTGTTTTTGACTCTGGGTGTTGCGTATTTGGTTTCAGCAGTGACAGAAAAATAACTAAGACACCCGCTTCCAGAATTTGTACTTCGTTAATGTGAAAACACAGAAAAAATGAGCATGTCCCCAGATACATATGAATTACTAAAGCTGAATCAAAAAGATGGGGAACTCCTAAATATGTCAGTGAAATCCAAGATGTAATTAAATACCAACAAATAAAAACCCAGGCCCTGATAGGTTCTTTACTTAATTCTATAAGACATTTAGAGAAAACCTAATACTGCTACTTCTCAAACTCTTCAATGAAATTGAAAGGGAAGCAATGTCCCCAAAATCATTCCTGAAAGCAAATATTACCTTGATAGCAAAACCATAGGAGGATCCAATCAAGAAATAACCACAGGCCAGACTTTCTGATAAACATAAATGTAAACACCCCCAACAAGATACTAGCAACAAATCGTCAAGGTTATACAGCGTGACCATGTAGGATTCATCCCAGGGATGAAGGGTTGATTCAGCACACGCAAATCAGTGGATGTAACATACTGCATTAAGGACAAAAAGACAAAAGCCATATGATCATCTCAGTAGATGCAGAAGAAGCATTTGACAAAGACTGGCACCTAGTCATGATAAAAACCATACAGAAACTTGGGACAGATGGTCTTTATCTCAGTCAAAGTCATCTGTGACAAACCGATGGCCAATATCCTACTGAATGGAGAAAAACTAAAACTAAAAGCTTTGTCTCTAAAATCAGATATAAGACAAGGAAGTCCACTATCACCCTTCTTATTTTCAATGTAGTTCTGGAAACATTAACCAGAGCAATTGGACAAGAGAAAGAAGTAAGGGGAATAAGGATAGGAAAGGTTAAATTATCATTACTTGACATGACACTCTACATAGAAGACCCCCCCAAAAAAAAGCTTACCAAAGACTTCTAGATTTAATAACTAAACTCAGTAGTGTAGCTGGATCCAAAGCCAACACTCAAGAATTGATAGCATACCAGAACACAAATAACAAACTCACTGAGAGAAATTAGGGAAATGATACCTTTTACAGTGACATCCAAAAGAAATGAAGTAGTATTCTGAGAAAAATTGAGGAAGATATCAGAAAATGGAAAACCAGCCCTTGCTCTGGGTAGAAAGAACTAATACCACAAACATGACCATACTTCTGAAGTTTTTATACAGACTTAATGTAATCCTGATCAAAATTCCAGCCATGTATCTCACAGAATTAGAGAAAAGAGTGCTAAAGTTCATTTGGAACCAAAAGAGATGTAGAATAACAAAGGCAGTTCTGGAAAACAGAGACAAATTTGTGCAGGGGCAATCATAATCCCAAACTTGAAATTATAATGCAAAGCTATTGTGATATTAGAAAGAAAGGCGAGGGAGAAGCAGCATGGCTCCAGCATGGCAAACACACAGACCCGAGGGTCTGTGAAATACGTGAAAAGACACAGAAACAGCTGCAGGCATGCTTAGCCACCCTACCTTTGACAGAGGTTCAGAGTACATCGGAAAAACCGGCTTTTCAAGTGCCAAAGATTAAAATTAGACCTGTAGCTTTCACCATGTACTAAACTAAACACGAAATAAATCAGATCTAAATATTAAACCTGAAACACTAAAGATGCTGGAAGATAGAATAAGTAGAATTGTTACAGACAGAAGTGTAGGCAAAGCCTTTAAAAACAAAACCCTAATAACACAGACACTGTTACAAAAAGGATCAACTAGGAAGAACAACAGCAAGAAAAACCACCAACAGAGTGAGGAAACAGCCCACAGAATGGGAAAAATATTTTGCCAGCTGTTTCACAAAGGATTTCTATCTAGATTGTATGAAGAACTAAAAAAGTAAAAAAACAAAGAATAAACTATCCCCAATTCAAAGACCCATTCCAGAATGGTCATCTGAAATGAATAGATGCTTGTCAGATGAAGAAATAGAAATATCAAATAAATACAACAAAAATGTTCAGTGACATTAGTCCTTCACAAAATGGAAATTTAAAAAATGCTAAGTTTCCATGTCACTGCAGGAAGAATGGCTGTTATCAAGAGATCAGGGCCACGGATATAGCTCAGTGGCACAGTGCCTACCTGGCAAGCACAGGGTTGTGAGTTCAGTTCCTGGTAGTAAAAAAAAAAAAAAAAAAAGACAAGAAATCAACAGTAACAAATGCTGGCCAGGCTGTGAGAGAAAAGGAACTTTTTTCCATTGTTGGTGGGAGTGTAAACTGGTGCAACCATTGTGGAAAGGAGTGTGGAGACTCCTCAGAAAACTGAGACCAGAGGTTCCATTTGACCCAGCTGTTCCCCTTCTTTGCATCTCCCCAGAAGATTTGTAAGCATCATACTGAGCACTATATTTTAATAACCCATATTAATAACTACAATTTGTAATAGCTGAATGTTGGAAACAGTACGAGAGCCCATCAGCTGGTGAGTAAGTAAAGAAGACGTGTTCTTTATACAATGGAATGCTCCTTTGTTGTAAAGAAGAAAGTATCTGAGACATGTATTGGTCAACAGATGCATCTGAGACCATGCTCTTAGAAAAATAAGTTGGACACATATGTAAATAGCACATTGTTTCTCTGGTGTGAAAAAGTGTAAATAAAAACCAAAATATGTAAAAGATAGTGTGAAATAAGAAAATGTTCAAATAGTAAGCACAGTGGACAGGGAGTGGCAAGGGAGAGATGGGAAAAGTGAAAAAGGAGAAATGGAAGCGAAACTTTTGCAAATAGGCAGGAGAAGAGAGAATGAAGAGGAAAGAGCTGGAATGGGGAAAAAGGTCAAGTCATTTCATGTACAGGTACAGATTCCCTGCAATGGCTGTGATGATGTATCTAGTGTACCAATAAAGATCATTTTCTTTGAAAAAGTAAAGGAATTATGAACCAAAGAAGGAAAAAAGGGAACGGAGAGCAATGAACAAGAAGAGTTAAAGGTATTATATATATATATATATATATATATATATACACACACACACACACACATACTACAACTGCTCTGACACATGAAGGAAGATACTAGGAGCGCAGAGCTCTGTGGGTCTTCCATAACCCTAACATCTTCAGTGCTGGTTAAGCCTGTCTCTCATGTGAACCACAGGTTTTCTCTGGATGACTCCTCCCATGCACACCAGCATTTAAGGTGAACAAGTGACTACTACAGAATTGTGTTTTGACAGCAGCAGGGAATGTTATTTGGAGACTTTGGTAGATTCTTGCATGTTTTTTGTTTTCATCTGTTGAAGAAGAGACTGTTGTCCTTGTTGATGCTCTACAGCCCTAACTGTAGCGTGCATTTAGTAACTGAATGGTTGGAACATTTGTTTTTAGGGCTTGAAATATTAAGATAGATGAATACTTTGACCTCTTACTTCCTGTTCTCCTTGCTTCATGTACCAACGAAACCTCCATAGAGATTTTTTTTTAAGTCTTAGTATTACACATTTTTAATATAAAATCGAATCGCTGAAGCTAAAATAAGATATGGGGACTGTAAGTTACTTCTAAAATAGAAAAGTAGTCCTGCTCCTCCTCCCTGTCACAGCCACTTTTCTGGTCATGGGGACTGACCTGGTAACCATCCAAAGCTCTCTGTCTCAGCTTCTTGATCTCCCTAACTTGTATGTATGATCCCTGTGGCACTATCACAGTTTAGTTTGTGCTAGATGCTTCTGTTATTTTCAAAGATGGGCTGTAGAGAATTTCTTGTGTTGCTCATTCCCCCACTATAATACATGGTTATATAGAAGTTATTATAAAAACAGCAGTTGAATATTATTACACACTCTCAGATGCTGCCTGGTTAATCATTTGTGTCTTCCTTGTGGCCTTTCCTCTCAGACTACAGAACTACATAATCTACTATGATTATATCTTTCCTGCCTTTTTGATTCTGTATTCTTACACTAAGTGGAACTTTCTATCTTACTGTACTTTTCTGAGGCTAGTCACCAGTCATATGTCACAGATTGATTTCATGACCTGTCTTAGACATTTTCCTCTCCCAAATAAATACCCAGCACCTGCCCTGGAAAGTGGGGAGATGTTTGTTTAGGCTCACATTTCAGCTCGTAGTCTTCCCTGTAAGGCAAGATGGTGTAGCAGAGGGGCATTACCAGGATAAGCTGCTCACCTAGGGGGCCACAAGCAAGAGTGCAGGGAGGAGGATGAGTCCTTTTGGTCACTGAGCGCAGTGCCCCGCCTCTCCTGACCAGGGCCTATCTCTGACAGCACACTTACTACAGACTCCCAGCTGGACAATCCATGGGTGAGCAAGCACCCAGTAATCCAGTCTCCTCCCACAAGCTCTGTCTCTGAGCACAGGAGGCTTTGGGGACATCAAGCTCACAACCATAACAGACCTGACAGCAGCCTAAGAATCCATGACAAGCAAAGCCAATGCCTGTGCAAGTCACTGTAAAATTATGTTGGCAAATTTCAGTGAAGATACCTCGTGTTTTCTGCATACCTCATTCATCTCTGATCAGATTCGAGCTAATGGCAGGGAGAGAGCTCAGCCTGGCAAGTGCAAGGTCCTCAGTTCAATCCCAGGTAGGGGGGAAAAAATCTATCAGATTTGAGATGATTTGATGTCTGTTATCTTAAATTCCAAACGTCTCTGACAAATGATCAATTTCTAATCTCGAGTTTTCATTAAAACCATGAATCTTGCATGCTGAAGGAAAGCTGACAACTGTAAGGAAGTGTGGGCCTGTGGTCCGTAGGTAGTGTGGCTGCCCTGCTGGCGGGGGAGGCAGGTGGGGTGTGAGAGAGCTGCCTCTGCACTTGGCAGGGCAGGCCAGTGCACGCAGAGAACACATCTCCAGCCTCTCCAATGGGAAGGAGTGGCTCATCTCCTGCAGGGCCTTCAGAACTGCTTTACTGCTGTCCTGGGACTAAATTTATTTCGAGGCAGGTCACAGACACACCTGTCTATTCCAGAGGTAAAGTTTCACTAAGAATTTGTTCTTTTGTTAAGTGATGTGATTTGGATTTTTTTTCTTTTTTTAAGGAAGTACTTTTTGCAAAAGTAAATTGATTGTCTGACATACATAAATATGGGTCAGGTTGAAAAACTGGCCCTGTTGGACAGACTCTGTGGGTTCTGTTTGTCATTATGCTTCTCAGGCCACAACCACCCTGAGAGATGAGGACTCATTATTGGATCAGAACATGATGATAGGCAGGCAGACCAGAAGAAACCACTCTGTCTGTACCTCTGAGAAGTATAGCACTATCACAGAACATACCTTTCCGTCTTACTTGTCTTTAGCAGTTTATTCCTTAGTTGTTACAAAAGGAATGTACATAGGGACAATTTGATTGTGTGGGTGACAAGAAAAATGATGAGTTTTTGTTTTTCTGAAAGGTCAAATGATGTGCAATGACAGCAGCAGTTCTCATTATTTACTCTGTGATAGGAGCTGTATCACTGCATATGATTCTCAAAACTGTCCAGTGAGGAAGATGCACTATTATTTTTGAAGTGAGATACCTACACCTTGAGGAATTAATCAGCTTTTCCAGGTAGTACAAGAAGGTCTGACACACACCCGTCCTGTACTACCTGTGTGCAGCCCAGCATGCCGTGGGAGGCAGCAGGCCAGAATCCTGTCACATGTGTCTGGACTTTGCTTCCTCTCTATGAAGTGATAATGCACCCTGTAGAGCCCAGGGCAAAAGCAGGAGAACAGCTAAAAGGTATGAGTAAGGAGTCTTAATGATAAGGCAGCACGGGACTGGAGAGTGGAGGCCACCCATGGCAGCAGCCTAACCATGTCCAAGTGTCTGGTGTGTCTATCTCCACTTCCATTTCTTATGTCAAGGGCTGGCAAACTTAAGTGCCTGCTTAGGTAAGCACAGGGACCGGGGTTTGATCCCTGGCACATCTGTGTGGGCCCCACTCCTGGATGTGCTGAGCTGACCATTCAGTCCGGCTGGTGGCACACACCTGTATCCCAGCGATGGGGAGACTGAAAACAGGAGGATCATTATGAGATAGAGCTGCACAGTGAGACCCTGTACCAAATACATACACAGGCATGTAAATAGAATGCATGTCATGTCACGTTGTAAATTTTTAAAGGTCTAATTTTTATAATTTTCCTGATTCACTGAAAAACCTTCCCCGTGGTATTTTTTAAATAAAGGTAGTTGTTATTTATCTATCCAGAATGCACTAAAATGGACCTACTGATACAGTAGAAAGCTTTCAGAGCTTCATTTCATCAGCCAGCTCTTAATATCTGTTAACAAGCTCACAGCTCACTTCTAAGTGGAACTCTTCATTTGAAGTCCAGTAATTTCTTTGATACCTTAAGGAATTTGTGGTGTCCACTGTTGCCTCTGATTCAGCAAGGAGATGTCACCATGCCCACTGTGACAAGTCTTTGTAAGACTAGAGAGGTATAACTTCTACTAAACAGTGTTTGCACATACAGAACCTCAAAGCATTAACAAGCATTGCTGTTTTTCAGTCCTGGGAATTGACCCAGAAGATGTGGGGCCAAAATCCCACCGTTCCCCCCCCCCCCTTTTTTTTTTAAACATTGAGGTTTAGCACTTGTCAACATTGCTAACTTGCCCAGATTGGCCTCAAACTTGGAATCCCCTGCCTCAGCCTCCTGGGTAATTGGGATTATAGGTGTGCACCAGTAAAGCATTCTTTCTAAAGACTTGGTTTTTATAAAAGTTGTAGTTTTGACAGAGTGTGTATTGCTTTTCAGAACAACTCTTGGAATTTATGCACCAGCTGCCGGCCTTTGCGAATATGACAATGTCAGTGAGGCGAGAACTCTGTGCCGTGATGGTGTTTGCTGTGGTGGAGAGAGCTGGGACCATCGTGTTGAATGACGGCGAGGAGGTCAGTGCACATTCTCCACGTACAGGGCTTCTGCCTGAGGATCTCATGGTACAATACTTGCATAGAGACCATTTTTACTGTCTTCCTCAAAAAAATCAGTAGGAATGAGCCGGTAAGAATCAGTCAAGAATTGTGAGATACTGACTTTGTCTGATGGACATTTATTTTTGATTTCCAAGTTCCATTTTATTTTCCATCATATAGCATTCCATATAATACACTGAGAGCACTTTAGCGGTGCCGTTTGTTCTGCGGTATGAGGCTAGAACTAGGCCTTCAGCGTAGTATGGTCCCAGTGTTATTTTCTGCTTTGTCTCCATTACCTCTTCCCAGCTTGACTCCTGGTCTGTGATCCTCAACGGTTCTGTGGAAGTGACTTACCCAGATGGAAAAGCAGAAATACTGTGTATGGGAAATAGCTTTGGCGTCTCTCCTACCATGGACAAGGAGCATATGAAAGGGGTGATGAGAACAAAGGTCGACGACTGCCAGGTAGGAAACACCGGCAACAGTGTGTATGGGACTGACAACGGGGCGCGAGGGGTGCCTTCCAGGGCCCCACACATGCTAAGCGGTGTTCTGTGTGAACACTGGGCTGCAAGCCAGGCGGATATTCCTCTAAATGGACAGTGTACATGTATGGCTGTGGAGAGGTGTTTGTGTCTGTGTTAATAGGTCATCTTGTAGGTTTGCAAGTAAGATTTTAATGTAGAAGTTACTTTTAGACTTATGGTGTCTTAGGAAATAAAAATAAATATCCATCAGAGTTTTTTTAAGTCAGTGGAACTATGTGTTCTGTTTTTTAAAAAGCTTCCTTTTTAGGGTATTTTCAAGTTTCTGTCAATAGTCTGTTCTTCAAAAATACGGATATCAAAGGCACCTAATAAAAGGAATTGTAAGTAAATTAGTGAAGATAATATGGTACAGCTAGCCAGGCGTGGTGGTGCACGCCTGTAATCCCAGCACTCGGGAGGCTGAGGCAGGAGGATCGGTGTGAGTTCGAGACCAGCCTGGGCTACAAAAGTGAGCTCAGGGCCAGCCTGAACTGCATAGCGAGACCCTGTCTCAAAAAGACAAAACAAAAACAAAAACAAAAAAAATATGGTACAGCTCTGCAGTGTTATTTAAGTATATATAAAACCAATGAGGTCTTTTTTTTTTTTTTTTTTTTTTTTTTTTTTTTTTTTTTTTGTCTTTTTTGAGACAGGGTCTCACTATGCAGTTGAGGCTGGCCTTGAGCTCACTTTTGTAGCCCAGGCTGGTCTCGAACTCGCACTGATCCTCCTGCCTCAGCCTCCCAAGTGCAACCAATGAGGTTTTGAAGAAACATGGATATTACTCATCATATGAATCACTCTGTGGTAAATAATTGCTGTTAAAATGCTAGTAAAATAATTGCTGGTGAGAATACTTAATAACCAAAGAGAGGTAGTATCAGTAAACTGCTTCAATATTCATTATTTAAAAGCCTTTGATCATTGATTAGAGAAAATACACTTATTTATAAATTTATTTTTATCGGTTCTGGAGATTGAGCCGTGGGTCTTGTACATGCTTGGCCAGTGCTCTACCACAGGACTACTTACACCCTGGCTCTCAATACTATGAAATTGAGATTAACCTATATATCAGTGAAAAATTTTTTGCTATTTATAGTCCATGTACTATCTTCTAAAAAAATTTTTGTCTTTGAAGGATAAAATGTTTTTAAAATTTGGGTTAGACTAATGTCATGCTCATTGTACTTATTAATGTAGTATGAACATCTCTGAATATAACTTATTCTAAAAGAAAGAATTGCAATTTTGTAGTGTTTGGTCTAGATAAAATAGTATCACTAATTTGAATTGTTTATTTTGAGCATCTTAGTAAAATGGAAAACATGGCCATAGGTATAAATAAAGTAATACTGAATCAAAATACCTTTAAATTTAGTATTTTAAATATGTAATGCCAGAAAATTGTACTAAGTTAAGTCACATCTCAGTTATTTAGAATAATGGAGCAAAGTGCAGTGATGCATAGATCCCAGAATCTTGTTAGACATGGGGAGTTGATTTTTTAATTTTTTTTCTTTCTGCTTGTTTTTAAATATTTATTAATATTTTTTATTGTTTAAATTTAACAATGGTTATATTACATATTTTCATCATCAGATCAGTTTAGATTAATAGATATAGGTATATAAGATTGATCAAACAATTAAACATTAACATAATCAACATTACTTTTTTTTTTCTTTTCCCTTTTCTTTTTTTAAAAGTTGACATATTGCATATTGTCCTCACAATAGTTCTACAGAGTACAGTGTGTAGGCATGACCCACCTCCCTATTAATGTTGCTAAGAAGAAGAAGAAAAAAAAAAAAGAAGAAAGAAAAAGAAAATTCTTCTCTTTGGACTAAGAAGAAGCAGATGCATACGCAGTCAAATGTTGTGCAATTGCAGTGGGTCACCAGTGAAGTTTGTAATGTTGGAGGCTATTGAATCTAAGCCTCCTAGAGCTCATCTCACCAATCTAGCTCTGCGTTTCATGCATTCTAATTAAGCTTTTTTTTTTTTTTTTTTCTTTCTGGGTGATCAAGGGCAAGTTGAAGCAAGACCTGTATAACAAAACATTCATTTTTTTTGTATCTTCCAGGGTCAGATCCCCTCAGGATTGAGTTTGGGACCATATACAGCACTTTGTAGAACTGTTGTTAGTGCCAGCCTTTGGAACGAGTCACGGCCATTGCTTGGCCATTTTGCTTTCTCTGAAAGCCTGAGAGAATGTTTTTCTGTGGGTGACTCTCCTTAGATGCACTATAGTTCATTTATCCCTTTCCTCTGAGGTCCCATAATCACCTTGACCAGGAAATTTGGGACACCTCTGAGTTATAGGATATTACAGCACAGGTTCTCTTATATCCTAAGTCCTTATTGACCTTGAAGGGCTAGGGCCAAAATATTGGCTATCCTTATAGCCCTTCTTTTTCTCCAATTTTTGGTCTGTTAACTTACATTCTCAACCCTCCAGCAGAAAAGCTTTGTGATACTATTACTCTATAGCATAGGTACTTGAGCTTGTCATCACTGGCTTTCTGAGTATCAAATATCTTTGACTTAGCTTGGAATTGATATTTTCTGACCATCATGACAGGGGGAGTTTAGATGTATACATCTAGAGATGTAAAGGTGCGTCTGCCTATGAAAAACAAACAAACAAATAAATAAATAGCGAATCAAGCAGAGACAAAACACATTAGAGAAATGTTGAACCTCTGTTCCCTCCTACTGCCCCATTTGTTCTTAAGCCTTCTTTCTCTGTGCTAGAATTATGGCAACATTTGAGATGAAGTCTCCATTGTGGCAGGGGTCAGGAAAAGGTGGTTTCATGTTTGAGAATTGAGCATGTAAATTAATGCTCCTGAACTGGCCAGACAGCCTTGTTGGAAATTTCGTAGCCATGGGGTTGGACTGATAGAAGCACATACGTATTTCAGGGTGATAGAAGCACTGATATACACAATGCCCAAGTCATGCCTGCAGTGCCAGGGTTAGGTGAGAGTGTTTCCCTAGACATACTGAAGAAAAAAGAAAGGAAGGAGACACTTTTGGGAGAGTCTGATCTCTTGGTGGGGGTGTAGCCTTGCTGGGCATTTGGGGTACCAGCTAGGTAGACCTCATGCAGGGCAGCTCTCCCTTGGGCATGTGGGCTCTGTCACTCCTCTGTGACTTCCCTGCAGTGTAAGGGGGTCCAGGCAAGTCAGCAACTGGAGAAACCCCTGCCTCCTGCCCAACCCTCTGCTGTGAGAGGAATGTGTTAATCTGGGGTGCCAGGAGTTGCCTTCTACTCCCCACAAGCAGCTAGCTGCTCAGGCCTGGACCGTGGGTGTCACTTAAAGTGTACCCAGTATGATAAGTGCATTACGGCATTGGAAGTGCCTGTGGGGATGGCAGTTTAGGATTCGTCTGTTAAAATGTCCTGTGTGTGTGGGGACCACAAACGTCAGCCCCTCCCCTTGCTAGTGGAGGAGCCGTAGGACAGTGGCCGCTGGTGTTCCTCTCATTCTGCTGACCACAGTGTGTGGAATCAGCAGCCACCAGATGAGAGGAGCAAGAGTTGTGATAGCTTTTGCAGGAAGACACCTTCACTTAGGGTTTGTCCCTGCACTGTGACTTCCATGAGTTCAGGATGGGCACGGCTCATGCAACTCACGCTGCCACGTTAAAGCACGGTGGTGAGCAGAGGAGCTGGAAGCCTTCTCCTTTTCAGGACCCTGTGACCACTCAAGTGGTCTAGGTGCATCCTTACTCTGCAGCCCCTCCTCCCAGCATCCTTTCTTACTAGGGGTCGAGGTCGGAGCTTGGTACAGACAGCCTGTGGCCCCAGTGATGGGTGACAGATGTCCACCTCTTTTCCCTTCCCCTGTGTCCCTTTCTTGCTTTTTCCTCTGGTACCCTTAGCCTCTCTTTCTCTCCCCTTCTGCCCATGTGTTAGGCCTGTCCCCACGCTTCAGCACACCTTTGGGTACAGTACCAACTTTAAATAGATCTCACCTCCTGAGCTTGGTCTCCTGGGGCTGTGGGAGCTAATGACACGGACATTTTGGAGTTTGGGGGTGAGAAAGCATCCTGGCATGAATCAGCTCAGCTACCTGTGTAGTGTGCTGATCATAAGTTTAATTCCACCTCATTCTTTTATCACCTGAAGTTGTTCTATTTTCCTGTAAATCATGATGTCATGTGCAATTTTTTTGTTTTGGTGGTGCTGGGGGCAACTCAGAGCCCTGGCATTCCAGGGCTGCTCTACCACTGAGATACCTTTCTAGCCCACCTGCTGATCTTTCCTAAGTAAACCTTGTTTGAATTCTTATTTCCTGCTGCCTCAATACAGACCTCCCATTTACTTACAACTACCCAAAAGTCCAAAACCTCCAAAACAATTCGTACGTTTTAACTTTCATTACACAAGTTCAGTTTTTTTGTTTTGTTTTTAAAAATGTATTTGGCTTATAAGGGGTTTCAATACACAGCTTGGACTCAGTGATTGTCCTGTTTTTAGGCTCCCCAGAGCTGGGATTACAGGCATGTGCCACTATACCTAGACTCTGTGGCTGGCTCAGCCCATCCTGGTGGCAGGGCTGGTATAGCATGTGGTGCTGGTGATTGAACTTCGGTCCCTGTATTTGCCCAAGTTTGCCTGTGCTGGCACTTTAGTATGCTGAGCTATCTCGCTGGCCCACACAAGTTATTTTACTTGTAATTACATTGAAGCAAAAATAAATTAATAACAAAGGAGATAAATGATTCCAAGTAAATGTCCCTAAGGAAAATCTATTGCTTTTTAAATCCAAATCTATATAACCATGACATTACATGACTTTGAGGTCCTTCTACTTTTCGATGACATTTTAGTTTGCACTATAAGGAATGCCAAAATATTTTTGTACACACTTAGAGTTTCAAAACAAATTGATTCAAACTCCCTTAAGTATCTAGTTAAAAAAATTATTTTGACATTTTTCTTGAAAAAGCATTTTCTTTCCTACATCTCTACTTATTTTAACACAGAAGTATTTTTTTAAAAAAGTAAATGAGGAAATGTTTTAGTTATGTTCTCTTAAACTTAGCTATAAGGAAAAAAAAAAACACACCTAAAATTACTTAGAAGTAAAATGTCTCTCTCTCTCTCTCTCTCTCTCTCTCTCTCTCTCTCTCTCTTTCTGTCATGGTCTACATCTACAGGATGTTTAGGATCTCACTACTAGATCAGAGCTGGGATTACAGGTGTGCACTGCCATGCCCAGTCTCAACTGCTGTCTCAGCATGCCCCGGGGGCAGGGCCAACACTCTTAGATATAAACTCTAGGCTGAGCATAGTGGTGCATGCGTATAAACCTAGGATGAGGGAGGCGGAGGCAGGAAGATTGCCATGAGTTGGGGATAGCCTGAACTACAAAGGAAAATCTTGTCTCCAAAAAATAAAATCTAAATCTATATAAATTTGGGGAATAGTTTTGCTACTCTGTAAAAAGAAAAGCACAAAGGGTAAGTGTCATGGAAATACCAGTCTAAAACTACTTCTGCTGTGTGAGTACACCGCATGGGGGATTTGTGTCAGGCAGATCTATCCTGCCCCTTTCCCTTCCCACTCCCCTCCCTTTCCTCCAGCTCCTCCTTCCCTCTTCACGTACGAAAACTTTGTTTCCATCTTTTTTCCAGTTTTCTTCTTGTCTCTTCTTGCCATTCTCCCTCTCTCTCTGTTCCCTTCTCATTTCAACATTTTCTTCCCATTTCCTAATATCTAAGAAATGGGGCACAGTGGTCCCTCGCTTAGCACAGAGCTTACATTCCAGGCACCCCATGAAAGTGAAAATCGGCGAAATAGCAGTGTTATATCTGATTGAGTGTTTATATTTATTTTAATGCTTTATTAGCCCTTCCCATACTCTGTGAAAGTAGAACTGCAAAATAGCAAGGGACTACTATATTTTTAAAAATTGAATCAAATTATTTGCTTTTTATTATACATAAAAATCCTGTACCTTTTGAATGTTTACTTTTATAATCCCAGCACTGGGTAGGCTGAGACCTATGATCTCACTATGAATCCAAGGTGCGTACCCTGTATTGAATAAATAAATAAGAATAAATTAGTGAGCTGTCAGCAGCTCATTGGAGGAACTTGGTGGTGTCATATGTTGTGCTGGTGCTGTTTCTGTTGATTGCTAACAGGTTGTTTACTTACACAGTAAGCATGGAGAATACTAAAGTATATTATGTAGTATGAAAGCTCAGAAAGTACTTGGTATTATTCAGAAATAATAATTGCTAAGATTTTATTATACTTCCCCAAGATTTTATTGCACATATGTAATCTTTAGAAGCTCACCAGTGTGTGGTGGGGTGGTCCTCACCAGGCGGTTGTTGTGTTGGCCAGGCATCCCTGAAGAGGCTTCTTGGAGGAGGAGCAGGGCTCTGGACGCATGTGCATGGCTTACCTGTGTTGCTGCCATTGGACCACTTGCTTAGTCTTAATTTTCTTCCTGAAAGGAAGAAAAGTGTTATACTGTTGCATCCACAGACCATTTCTTTCTTTGTCTTTTTGTGATTTTATGTGTTTGGTACAGGATCTCACTATGTAGATTCGTAGTAATCCTCCTGTTTTAGCCTCCCCAGCACTGGAATTACAGGCATGCACTATCACACCCAGTCTTGGTGGCCTGCTTGGTGGCATGTAGTACCAGGGATTGAACCCAGGTCCTTGCACATGTCTAGGCAGGCAACTTAGTCTGCTGAGCTGTCTTTGCGGCCCTGCAGACCCATTTCATAAACTAGAATAAATCAGAATTTAAAGACTTGTTGCTCTTTCCCTGTGGTGCTGCTGGGCCTCAGGTCTGTGTAGAGCCATGGATATGGGTCTATATTACACAGGATGGGTCTTGTG
Source organism: Myocastor coypus (assembly GCA_004027025.1). Lineage (NCBI taxonomy): Eukaryota > Metazoa > Chordata > Mammalia > Rodentia > Myocastoridae > Myocastor > Myocastor coypus. The sequence continues at coordinate 5,550 of PVJA010019329.1, read as the reverse complement.
AAGGTTATCAAGAATAAGGCTTACTTTTAAGAGATACCAAGTGAAGTTTAGAAAACGACGAGAGGACAAAACTGATTACTATGCTAGGAAACACTTGGTAATCCAGGACAAAAAAAAGTAGAACACGCCTATATACAGGATGATAGTTCATGTAACTAGCAGAGACAGACGTCATTTGCCAGATCGCTTGTGCCCCTAGTAAAAGGGATATGATAGTCTGTGCAGCACATGCACATGAATTACCAAAATATGGTGTGAAAGTGGGCTTGACACATTATGCCGCAGCTTATTGTCCTGGCCTGTCGCTGGCCCACAGGTTTCTCAGTAGGCTTGGCATGTAAGATCTCTGAAGGCCAGGTGGAGGTGACTGAAGATGACTACAGTGTGGGGAGCATCAGTGGCCAACTTGGTGCCTTCACCTACTGTTTGGATGCAGGCCTTGCCAGAGCTACAACTGTCAGTAACGTTTTTGGAGCTCTAAGGGCGCTACAGATGGAGACTTATTTGTCCCTCTCAGTACCAAATGACTCCCTGGTTATGATTCTAAAGGCAAGGAGTGCAGTGCAGAAGTACACTGGAAGCACAGCATGGGTCAGAATGTCGCAAATTATATGCGCTACCTAATGGAAGAAGATAAAGATGCTTACAAGAAACAGTTCTCTCAGTGCATAGAGAACAGTGTAACTCTAGACATGATGGAGATGTATAAGAAAGCTCACACTGCTATCCGAGAAAAGCCAAAGAGAGAAGGTAAAAAGAAGAGGTGGAGCCATCCCAAAATGTCCCTTGCGCGGAAGAAAGATTGGGTAGCTCAAAAGATGGCAAGCTTCCTCAGAGCTCAGGAGCAGGCTGCTGAGAGCTAAACCAAATATCTATGAAGATTTTTCATATAAAAGACCAATAGACTTACTCATCAAGCAACTGCTTCTGTGTTAAACTCTTGTTGTAAGAGACTAGGAAATAAATTGAAGCAAAGGAAAACAATTTAAAGACTTACATTTGCTAAAGATCTGTTTCTGTCTCCTCACTGGCTTTTAATTTGTGTAATAAATGATTTCTCTATTTTTTAATGTAAAGCATTTAAATGTTGACACTCTGGTATAGGGTAGCTCTTACCAGCACACATGCACCCACAGGGTGACTGCTTGAATTCAGAAGCTGTTACCCTGGGTGACTCAGACACTGCTGGGCTCCCACGTAGGGCTTCGGTCCTGAGTCTGCACCTCCTAGCTTAACCAACCAAGCAGCCTTGGAATTCATGGCACTGAGAGCCAGCACCTTCCTGCAGCACACTCCATGGGCTGCACTTCAGAAGCACTGTGCACTAGGAGCCTGGTCGGCCCATCTGGGGCTGGCCTATGGCAGTGGCCTGCTGGGTTTTGTTGCCAGTGATTTGGGCTGTTTCCATGGTACTTTCCCCCTTGTATTGGGGTTTCTACCCAGGGCCTTCCCACTGAACTGTATCCCCAACTTCTTCATGTTTTGAAGCTGCATGGAATTCTCCTGTCTCTTTTTTCTTTGAAGCTGCAATAAGAGATGCGTGCAGGGCCATGCGGGTATAGTGTGGGCTCACATCTGTGTTTGTGTGTCCATTTCTGTGCATCCTCATCGCGGGACTGAGAGAGGCCTATGGATGGACACACTGGTTTGGCAGGGGCCACACCACTTAGCTGATTCTCCATTTCCTTAAAACTACATGAAGATGCAATTCTGGGAGGGATTGGGCCCATGTTCTGGAATGCCTTCTGGGGGGGGTGCATAAAAGAGTCCTGCTCCATAAAATTTCCTAGTCACTTCTTTAAGGAGAAGAAGGGGAGGGCTTAAACTCCACAGTTGTGTTGAGTTTGTGGCCTCCTACAATAGGCTTTGTACAGTGACGTGTCCGTTGGACCAGCAACTCGTTAAGTCTCACTGCAGTTTATACAATGCTGTTGAATTTCAGTGTTGCTCAATGAAATCATTGTTCTTAAATTGTCACTTTTATAAAACTTTCAAAAGAAACCCAAAAGATAATTCTTGTTGTCCATTGGCCCAGGATTTGTTTTCTTCCCCAGTGGTAAAACTATTGAAAGAAATCCGAGGAAGGACTTTGCAGTCTTGCCATCTGGTTTTTTAGTTACTGATTAAGGTTCATTACTGCATTAATTTAGACACTATGTGAAAGACAGAAAAATGCAGTGGGATGCCTCAGTGGTCTAAAGCGCCTGCTTAGGAAAGCATGGGCGACTGCAGGGACCGCGGTTTGATCCCCGGCACCACATGCTGGGCCAGCCCCACCCTCAGGGCAGGCTGAGCCGGCCATAAAAATAAATAAATAAAACAAAAGTTCTGAAACAAGAAAAATAAATAAATAAATAAAATTTTAAAAAAATAATTAAAATGCTGAGTTATTAGCACGATGGGTCTTTTGTAAGTACTTCATTGGCGTGCGCTTTTCATTTTATCCCAGTTTGTCTGCATCGCGCAGCAAGATTACTGCCGCATCCTCAACCAAGTAGAGAAGAACATGCAGAAGGTAGAAGAGGAAGGCGAGATCGTCATGGTGAAAGAGCACCGAGAACTCGACCGGACTGGCACCAGGAAGGGCCACATTGTCATCAAGGTGAGGCAGAAGCTCCCTCTGTTCCCAGCAGTGTCCTATGGCAGCCTCCTGCTTTTCATTTTTATATGCCATACCTCTTACAGGTTATCAGTGGTAATAAAAAAAGTCTTTACATTTCCTGATGAATAACAGTTTAATTATTACTAATGCTACTACTGAGCTCACGTTCCATTAAAGGTTTGAAATGCAGGCACTGCGTAAGTGCTCATTGAAGCTAGTAACTGAGCCTGTATTTGTTACAGGGCACCTCAGAAAGGCTCACAATGCATCTGGTGGAAGAGCATTCCGTGGTGGACCCAACATTCATAGAAGACTTTTTGTTGACTTATCGGACTTTTCTCTCTAGCCCAATGGAAGTGGGCAGGAAGTTATTGGAGTGGTTTAATGACCCGACCCTCAGGGATAAGGTTGGAAATACATTACATCTGGCTCTTCAACATGAAATATTGCAGTATGAACTTGTAGATTCGGTTATTTGATAGAATATGAGAAAACTTTTAAACAAAAAATATTAATGCAGATATTTCTGGTTGTGTAAGTTTAACCTTGGAAATGATTATTTTTTTTCTTCAAATCCAAAGGCTAATAAATGAGTCACCAAATGTTTACTTATTTGGAAGTATGTTAGAATATGACCTAACCTAACATCTGGACCCATGGAATGTGCATTCTCTATTCAAGGATAGAGTTCACACTTCACATAGTTATCCTGTATCAATAGCAGTTACCTTGTTTCACTGTCGGTCACCCCGCTTTGGTGGCACTCACCCTGTTTCGGTGAGCCCTGGGCAGCACTGTCCATTATGGCTGTCCCTGTCCAGTCAGCTTGTCCATGCAGATTCTCCACTGACCAAGGGGCTTTGCTGAGGCCAGCCTGGGTAGGTGGCAACATGCAGCAGTCTCACCTCCTTCCGTGGGCTCTTTCTAGGTTAACACTATCCTTTATCTACTTTTTCCTTTCACCATTATGTTTTAGTTTTCTCTTTTGTATTAACTGATTTTGGTTTTATTGCACTTTGGCTTTCATTTTGACATCTTCTCAGGATGCTTTGAAAGTATAGCATGATGTTGAGTTAAATACCTCCAAGATTCAGGGTCTCCCACAAAGCTGCATTTAAAGTGCACCTATTTTCAGACGGTCATTTTTTTATAATGTTTGTTCAAAGTTTTATTGTACTTTGTGCACTATTAGGTAAATTACTTGACACTTGAGTATCTTATATGAAATGACTTCAGTCATAGTGCTGAAAGGAAGACAACTTACTGAAACTGCTTTTCCAGGTGACACGGGTAGTATTACTGTGGGTGAATAATCACTTCAATGACTTTGAAGGAGACCCCGCGATGACTCGATTTCTAGAAGAATTTGAAAATAACCTGGAAAGAGAGGTAATTTTTTTTAAAAAAGTGTCAGCTCCAGCTTCCTTTTGTTCTACTGTCTTTGAGCTGATTCCCACCATGCTTCACTCTTGCAGAAAATGGGCGGACACCTAAGGTTGTTGAACATCGCCTGTGCCGCGAAAGCCAAAAGGAGGCTGGTGACGCTGACCAAGCCGTCCCGAGAAGCCCCCCTGCCCTTCCTCCTGCTCGGAGGCTCTGAGAAGGGCTTTGGCATCTTCGTTGACAGTGTTGACCCTGGCAGCAGAGCAGCCGAGGCAGGCTTGAAGCGCGGGGATCAGGTGTGATGCTCCCAGCCCCCAGGAAGGGTGAGTTGTAGCACCCTTTTTCTCTTGAATGGTGACACTGACCTCTTCATAATTTCATTTTTAGATATTAGAAGTAAATGGTCAAAACTTTGAAAATATCCAGCTGTCAAAAGCCATGGAAATTCTTAGAAATAACACCCATCTATCTATCACTGTGAAAACAAATTTATTTGGTAAGTACTTTTTCACTTGGATTTTTCTTCTTTGGTGGGGGCATTTGTTTTGACATCTAGATCTCAATTGTGAAGAATCATTCCTTATAAATAACGTGTCAAACATAATGAGAATTAAAGTAATAAAATACGTAAATATGGAAGTATATAAATAGGTAGATCTAAATCAAGATGTTTTAAGGACTATAAAATTATTTTTCATCTATTTATTGATAATTGAAATCTATTCCTTTGGTAAACACTATAATATGTACAAGGAATACTTTGCTTTCTTAATCTTAGTCTGCTATAAGAGCATACAAGACAGATTCTTGGTGTCACTGAGAAGCGGTTTTTCTACCAAATTTTAGTTTCAGTAACTGAAGTACATCTTTTCATATATATCTTTAAGTTCTGTAGTTCCCTCAGAATTGTTCAGGATTCTAGCAATTGGTGTTTTATGATGCTTTTATATCTATTTTAGTATTTAAAGAACTTCTAACTAGATTGTCCGAAGAGAAAAGAAATGGTGCCCCCCACCTTCCTAAAATCGGAGACATCAAAAAGGCCAGCCGCTACTCCATCCCAGATCTCGCTGTGGATGTGGAGCAGGTGATAGGACTCGAGAAAGTGAACAAGAAAAGTAAGGCCAATACTGTTGGAGGGAGGAACAAGTTAAAAAAGATACTCGACAAGACTCGCATCAGTATCTTACCTCAGAAACCATATAAGTAAGTCTGTGTGAACTTCCTCTGTGTCATTTCATGTGGTTAGTAAGGCAGAGACAGCACTGTAACTAGTGTTTGCGTAGCTTTCATGGACACTCTGAGAAGCAACCTGGGACAGTTGGGTTTGCTCTTATCACATGTACCTGCCTGCATGAGGCTTTCCCAGGGCATCCTCATGGGCCTGCGTTCTGTGTCCCTCCACACACAGTCCTTCCCAGGCCTGCCTCCAGATATGTCCCCAACTGCAGCTGTTCCTTGTCGCAGCCCCTGGGCTGTGCCTGCCTTGTCTTCTTCTGTTCTGTAACGGTGGCCCAGGCAGCGGGAACCCAGGGCAGCGGGAACCCAGGCAGCGGGAACCCAGG
>PVJA010019328.1:0-38598 GCA_004027025.1 Myocastor coypus | reverse complement strand
CCTTTTTTTTTTTTTTTTTTTTTTTTGTGGGACTGGGGTTCATGACCTTGCACTTGCCAGGCAGGCACTTGTGCCACAGAGCTATCTCCCCGGCCCTATAAACTATTTTTATAGCAGAAAATAGGCAATGCTTTCTCCTATAATATGTGCTTGCACTATAGTTTATTTCTTCCAAAATAACTCCTGTGTGTACTTTGGCAGGCCTTCGTTGCAGCAATGTGTCAGTGTTGTCCAAATCTGTTACCATTAATTAACTGGGTCAGAAATCATATCCCTTATTAGATGTTTCATCAGTTGGTCCCTAAAGACAGAAAATATGTGTATCAGTCTTCCCTTTTCCTCTTTTAAGATTGAAAGTGACTTTTGATATATTAATTTGTTCCTTCCATCTGCTTTGAATTTTGAGCCAGTATTTTCTGAAACAACCAGTCAGAATATCATTGCCATATTTCCTACATTTTTACAATGTTTTCACAGTGCTGGCCTCATCGGATTTTCACTACATCATTGAAAAATAAGTAGCACGAGTTGTCTAGTTCCTTCCAAAAAAGAATCACTTGTCTAACTAGGGCAGCGGTTCTCAACCTGTGGGACTCAACCCAGGTGGTCCAACAACCAAAACACAGGGGTTGCCTAAAGTCATTCCGAATCATAACTGTAGCAAAATTACAGTTTTGAAGTAGCCATCAAAATTATTTTTTGGTTTGGGGTCACCGCAACATGAGGAACTGTATTGTGGGGTCACGGCATTAGAAAGGTTGAGAACCACTGAACTAGGGTCAAGACTGCCCACTGCGGTGGTGTAGACCCACATCTTCTGATCACAGGTCTATTAAATGAGTCTGTAGAGACCTAGTCCAGTTTTGTTTTCTAGATTAAGCAAAGGAGACACACAGAGAACAGCTGGCCTAGTTTAAATTGTATCTGGACTTGGTTCGTTCTTTTAGCCCAGAGGTAAGACCTGCATACTTTTGCATGGATGTTTCCATGAAAGTACGGATGCTTTTGTTCACTGTCTGCTTTTTACTAAGGGTTCCTTGGAACTCACAGGGCCTTACCAGATCCGTCCCAGATTGGCATGAGGATACGTACCTTTGAGACAGGTGGATTGAAGTGCACTTAGTTGGGAGATGTGTAAAACAGCAGCACCGCTATTTTCTTGAATGAATTTTAATGATTTTTCAAGGTTGTATAAGGGAAGAGGCTACCAAAGAGAAGGAAGATGCATTTAATACATACACCAAGTCCCCATGAGGAATGTGGTCATTATATACTACAAATGCTTACTAATACAAAATTAAAATTGAAAAAATTGGTTATATGAAAAACATTTTTATTTCGAAGCTCGGAAGATGGCTCTGGGACACAATTTTTGTTTTCAGAAGATATAAAACAAGAAAAATCTGTTGCAACAATAAAACAAACACATCAGTTTATTTCTTTTTATTATTCTTACTGTTAACCGATTCCCAAAATTAATCTTCCTGATAATGACATTTATCTTGACCGTCTATATTTTACCTAACTATCTCATCCACTGTGTCTTTTTGTGCAGTAACTTGCTCATTACTTTGTAGAGCATTTAATATTCCACAGTAAGTGGAACACAGAGTTATCATTTACCCATTTCCACAAACACTTGCTACGTGGCCGCTACCATAAGTGGGTGTAGGCCAATTGAGTACAGCCAGTCTGAAGTGTCTGGGACAAGAAGTGCTTTCACTCTGGACCATAGACTATTTGCATATTCATCATGAGGTAGCTTGGAGATAGAGCCAAAGTCTAAACACAGAATTAATTCGTTTCATACACATCTTGTTCGCATAACTTGAAGGTAATTTATACAATATTTTTAGCGCGTTTGCCTGTGACCTGCCACGTGCAGTCAGGTGTGGAATTTTCCATCCATAGTCTTCTATTAGTGCCCCAAAACTTCCATGTTTTAGAGCCTTGGGTTTCTGAGTGTTGGATTCAGCAAGGTCAACCTGTACCATCAGATGAACATAAACCTTTCCCCTGGGAGAGGGGAACACAGACCCTACAACTCAGCCTAAGTCCCTCACTTTGTTGACTTGCTTGGAAGTTGTTACTGCTAACAACTGATTTATTTTTTCTTCTTAAATTATTTTTGCATTTGTTATTTCTCTTGCTAGTAAATTATATATTAATCAGAAAACAGACTTACTTTACGCCATATATTGGTGATTTTTAGAGACACAGATAGATAGTTAGCACTAATGCTTACCTGGCCTCTGGGAGGGGGCAGCAGGGGCCTCCTCTGCATATTGTCAGCACCATTGGGCTCTGCCTTGCCTTGGCCCATGATTGCAGAGAGCAGACCATGGACTGAATCCCCTGAAATAAGGAACCACAACAACCCTTTGCCCTTCAAGCGACCCTTCTCCAATATCTTGTTAAGTGTGAGCAGCCAGCCAGCACAGCTCTCTGAGACCTCAGGCTGCAGAGGGGGTCGGTGAGATGGGATGGATGGTGGGGAAGCCTGCCGGATGGAGGAGCTGAAGGAGACACAGCTCTGAGAGATGGAGTTCCACTCCCTCCTGTCCCTGAGTTCCTTATGTGTTTGAACAATGAGAGCCACTGCTAAGAAACCTTGGCTAGATAAGGGTGAAGCTTCCTTCATTCGTTCTGTGAAGCAAAGTAGCAGAAGTAGTATGTATACAGATGAAAGGAACGACTCTGAGAAAGTGAGTAATAATCAGAACACCATTCAAAGGCGGCATGCAGTGACTAAAGTTGTTTCAAAACAGATATGCTTGGGCTCATCTTATTTATGAGGAGCATAGACCAGATCAATGGTCACTAAGTGGACCAAAAGAAATACTATAGAAACATTGCATGCTCACAACCGAAAGACAACTAAAAGTGATAATTATTTAAACATTATAGGAATTTCTTGGTAGCTAATGACTTCTGAAAATGTGTCTGCTTCCTAAAGCAAATATCAAATTAAAATTTTACACCTATGATCACGGTGTTGCTATCAGCAATGCATCTGGATTGAGAAACACATGGCTTCCTGGATTTGTTGAACATATCTTGCAAAAACAAGTCCCAGCATTCATTCTAATCAGAAAGCCTGAACTGCTTAACAGAGATAAACACACCTATGTCATGTTCATGACTTAGACTGCCTATATAAAAGCTAACAGCAAAGGAAGCCTTATAAACATGTGAATATACAGAGAATGGTAGCAGTTGTTTAATCTGAAATTTCTGTAAGGATTAGCATGCAGTAACTACCTGCAGAGCTTCCATATGCTGCATATTGAAGGCGATGCAATGATTTTTCTCTATAATTACATCTTCTCTATTGTGCCAGTGTGTGCCAGTGTGTGCCAGTGTGTGCCAGTGTGTGCTAAGGTGTAACATTTTCACAATTTCACTGCCAAAACATATGTTAGCCTGGTGCAGCATCACCTAGTAACACTTCGACATGCATTAGTTTATAAGGTTACTTTCAGAGAGCTGGATCCTGGGGCAGTGACATTAGTGGGTGCTAAGAATTCGGGGGAAAGTGGAAATCAAAAAAGTCTACTGCATGAAGGACGGAGGCACGCTCCTATAGGAGCCACAGAAGGGAATTATGGGAGCCATAAGGTCCTGTTCATCCCACCAAAGAATGAAGTATGCACCAAAGAATATTACTAGGACAAGTGCAGGGTGCAAACTTTGCACCCTCACACACGAGCATGAAGTGTTGCCCAACATCCACCCTCAGCAGATGTGGCTGATTCAAATTATTTTTGTCTTACAGTGATTTAAGACCAAAGTGAAAAATTAATGTTAAACATTTTTAGTTAGCAAAAACATTCTGTACAGCCTATATTCTAAAATCAAGGTTTGAAAATGTGATTTTCTGTTCTGAAATCATGTAAGTAATACATTTTGCAGCCAAAAAAAAATTAAGGGAGAACATTTCACATATAAATCATAAATAATTCTTCAATTAATAAGACATTTCCTATTATAGTCACTGAATAACACATCTGCGGCGAGGACGTTGCTTTCCTCAGCACTCCATGTGCGCAGCTCTGATTAGCACAGGTAAAAGATGCACATCTCCTTCAAGTGACGAATGAGACCCAGGCCCAGGAAAAGGTGTATTTCATTCTGACAGATTTTATTATTATGAAAGCTCTGCATAGGCTTTGTTTTTTGAAAATATCTTATAAAAATGAAATAGCTGGTCTCAACTCTGTGTTATGCTTGCTGTTATTTCCAGAACGACAACAAGAAAAAGTACCCTAAGAGCATCTATCTCCAGTATGAATGCCATTCAGATTGTCTCTTGAGAAAGAAACATTAATGAGATCCTTTCCGCACTTTTTCTTCCATCCAGGCTTTGTTCTCATCTGATGTTTTCAAAATAAGCATACATGAGTTGCTGTGTCTCTCTGAAGTAAGATGGGGAGGTAATTAGCAGCCCAGGTGTCTTAGCTCACTGTGGTTCAATTCTAGCACTGCTCAGATTTGCTTCTTCTTCAAAATTATATCTCCAAGTAAAATTTAAGAATAAGGTTTTTAAATAATTTAATTTCAAAAATACATAAGCACCAACACTTCCATCTTTGAATTAACCTTTGTCTATTTTTTCCAGGGCTACGGCAACACACAGAGGCCAAGTTATTTTTAAAGATGCACTTGCCCAGCAATTGTGTGAACAAGGAGGTAAGATTCATATTTGACCTGGCTACGCGGGACTTGGCTAAATCATACGTGGACCTATGTTCTAAGGATGCATTTCTTACTTAATCATGAATTTGTATTGTTGGCCATTCTGTATCCCTAGAATCTATTCATTTTGTAATTAGTGATTAAGGTCTACTGTTGAAAATACTAATTCTAAGCCAAACTAACCAACACACACTTAATTTTGTTTTGCTAAACAACTACCTTAAGTTATCCTAAAAATACAAATCTATGATTCCATATATTCACAATTCTATAAAACCGTGCTCTGCTTGCACTGTTAATTTAAGACTTGAGGGTAGAAACTGTGTTTATCTTAGATTAAATTCTATGCAATGTCAGACATGTGTGACAGGGACTCGAGACACTCATTTCTACCCTGGCACTGCTGCATGCACCCTGGCTCTGCTCTGCACCAGCCTCTCACAGATGCACACATTACACCTGGAAGGTGAAAAACAGGATCCCGCCACAGTGCAAATGAGTCCTCCTGCCCATGGAGTGTCCACCCAAATGGACACTGCAGTGACCTTTGGCTCTCCGGAGCTCACAGGGTCCCTGGCATGTAACAGCCCCTCCAACATTATTGATAAACGGACATGAGTCAGTTCCAGTCACACACGCAGTCCTTGGTGAAGCATCTTGGTGATACGCGCCTCAGAAGCGAAGCTCTGTCACTGGCACACTGTTTTCACTCATCATCAGAGATATATCATCCATTTTTATCTAGGATGGCATTTGGGGAACTTTTTTGTCATTGGTTGACTTCTTAAATTTTTTTTAAAGAGTACAAAATAGTATTAAAACAAAATAATATAAACAATACAGATTCCACTAAATAAAAACATAAGAATTTGACAGTATTTGTTGTAGCACTTAGTGTTGTCTTCAGCCTAGGAATCAAACATTATTGAATTTAAAAGAAGGGCAAACCAGACAGCTCAGTGGACGGAAGTGCCTCCTTAGGCAGGCTGAGCGTGCTCTGCAGCCCTACCCAGGGGCGCACTGAGACAATGATTGAGACTGGGCGTGGTGATGCTTGCCTGTAATCCCAGCCTTGGGAGGCTGAAAACAGAAGGATCACTTTGCATCATAGTAAGACCCTGTAGACCAGTGGTTCTCAACCTTTCTAATGCCGTGATACTGCAGTACAGTTCCTCATGTTGCGGTGACCCCAAACCAAAAAATAATTTTGGTAGCTACTTCAAAACTGTAATTTTGCTACAGTTATGATTCAGAATGTAAATACCTGATATGCATTATGTATTTTCTGATGGCTTTAGGCGACCCCTGTGTTTTGGTCATTCGACCCCTACTGGGGTTGTGACCCACAGGTTGAGAACTGCGGTGACACTGTACAAAATACATTTTAAAATTAAAGGAAAATTTTAGTAATCCTTCTGCCACAGAAATCTGATGAACTTAGGAAAAAATGAGGGAAACTATATTGGCTTTAAAAAGCCTAAAAAGTTACAATTTTATATATATATATATATATATGTATATATATATATATATATATATATACATATATATATATATATTATGTATGTATGTATTTATTTATAGTATGATGTTATCTAAGTGTTACATTGTTGGTTATTCTTTATTTAGAAAATCCCACTCTGATACTTTCAGGAGAGGTTTTGTTTGTTTGTTTATTTATTTATTTATTTTTGCAGGGGAGCTTTATTATTTGTTTTTGGTGCCAAGGACTGAGGCCCAGGCTTCTAGCTTGCTAGGCAAGCATTCTACCACTGAGCCAAATCTCTAGCAACTGAGATTGTTAGTATCCTGGAAACCCTTCAATGTCAGAAAAAAAGATATGTCTAATTTTGTTAACATTTATTATTGCCCCCAAAACAAATTTTTCTGAAGTCTTGAAATTTTAAGTCTCTTCTATTGTACATAAATAGCTGCGGTTGGGTCACTTAAAATAAAAAAGTCAAAAAAAAAAAATCAGGGAAAAATTGTCAACCGCTGAAAAATGGAATTGCCTCGTCTAGTAAGTTGATGACTGTGATTTTCATGACATAGATGGAAAGAAATGTCACTACAAAAAGGCTGCACAGCCAAGGACCAGGAGGAAAGAGCTGAACTCTTCAATGGCACCTAATCCTTCAAAATCATATCAATTTAATCTAGATAAGGTAAAAAAAAAAAAAAAAAAAGCCTACTAACAAGGAAGTGGGCATCCCACTGTCAGGCAATCGTAAGGACAGTAATTGGTGCTATAAACTATGTATTTATTTTGGCTCCACCTACTTTTAATTAAAACATAAATCATCTCTTCAAATAATATTATTTAGCATGTAACGATGTTCTTTCATTAGCATGCACTAGTTGAGGAATATGTAATGTTTATTTGAAGAAAAATGACAGTTCCTATACACCACAGCACAGTGCCTTTCAATTACAGCATAGTCCATGGATTTGTTAATTTTAATTAATAAATGAGTCAAACGAAGATTTTGTTCTGTAGAGCTTCAGTAGAAGTGCTAGAAAGCACACACAGGATGCCTTAGGTAGTCTGCAGCCTGATCCCTTCCCTGGAAGACCATCCTTGAATTATATTCAGCACACAGGAACCCAGCATCCTGAAGACTTCTACCCTAGTCCCGTTAATTAGGGTGGACAGTTCTTGAGGAGTTCTCAATTCTGCATGCAAATAGCAGCTCCAGGGATCACAAGGGAAGCTGATTTTGCCCAGAGCCCTAAGAAAGGCACCCTGGGGAAGTAGCCCTGACGGGTCTTCCGGGTTTAAGAGAAAAGGCAAGGAGGTTGCATTGCTCTCCTCCTTCCTTCCCTGCTGACCTGGCTTTGATCACCCACATCACTGCTCTGGGAATTGGCTAATCGCCTCCTTCCTGGTTGCTCCACTCTCCCTTTCTTGGTGCTAACACAGGGTTGTGATAACGGCTTTCTAAAGTGAAGTTGCCTTCAGTGTCTCCATTAGAAGCAATAGCTTCTCTTCAGAATAAAATTCCCACTGCTTGTGAGGCAAACAAAGAAGATGCAAGCTGGTTTCTGTTTGCACCTCCTCTCTTGTTTCTGATCATCTTCTCCTTTCTACCTGAAATTTCCCCAATAGCCTTCATCCCATCATCCCAGTGTTATTTACACCCTCTTTCTCTGATCCTTCTTTGCCTGGGGTGACCTTTTTGTGGCTTTTTGTTTAGGCTGTCTTAGGCTTTCAGACCCTACCTAGGTACTACCTCCTCCTGCCAGTCCAGAGGGAGGTAGTGCTTCGTACACTGTGACTTGAACAGTGTCAAAGTTGTGCTTGTGTTCAGACATGATTCAGAAGCGCATGTGTCTGTCTTCATCCATCCTGGTCATTGAGTGGCCTAGTCTGAAGGAAGTGTTCGGCGTCCGCTCAGCTGGTCTGCACCACAGCCACCCCTTCTGCGTCAGGGGCTGCTTCTCGCTCTCCTGAGGCTGAGCACAGGAAGCTAGGGAGCAGTCATTTATCCTTGGATTTCAGACTTTGCAAGGGCTTCGTCTGTGTGACCTCGTCCCCTAGACGCTTACACAGAGGATAGGGCCAGAGAGATAAAACAAAGGGAGCTGGCAGGAGCCAAGGTTTAAGGAAGTCTAGTGGGTGGGAAAGAAGGTGCTTCAGCTGATGGGTGTGGTGAGAGCATGAAGGCTTCTGTTTCTTCCTCAAATTTATCTGTCCCCTGTCCCCCGCCCCCAGTGGACTTACATTGTTTGGGTTATAAGAAAATAACAAGAGTTTCACCAAAGAAGTACACATACAGGGTTCTGTTTCCGAAGGGAAAGGAGAACAGTCCTGCCGAAGCAGGTGGAGTGCTTCCACCTGTAGGAATGGTCACCTCTGTATTTTATTCCAGGGAGAGGGGACAGACAGTAAGTATGAGAGATCACAAGTGCTCTAGGGAAATTCTACACTGACCCTCATGGCTCCCCATGTGATACTTGCCTAACATGCCTTCCCCTTTGTGTCACCATCTATTGTCTAGATAGTCATTTTCCCTAAATGGTAGGTCTTTGAAAGCAGGAATCATGATCACGACTTACGTTTTTTGTTTTCTTTCACCCATAATCATGGTTGTCATAAAGCACACACTCTGTAAGTACAAAAACTTCACCTAAATGTTTGGTAGTTGAAAACCCACTCCCCTTCCTGAAAAATTCTTTCTCCACAGACTTCTTTCTGTCATACAGCATGACACAGCATTGCCTCTGAAGCCCTGGTCTCAGGTTGTAAGTGTACACATTGCCATAATTAAAATCTGAAAATGATTCACAGATTTCCACTTAAAGCCTATTGAACAGCTTTCATGCTCTAAGAGGACAAATCAGATTCAGGAATTTTTCTTTCCACCTTGAATCCTGAGGTTCTAAGTGAATTTCTGGCTGAATTTCCCTACCATGGATCAAAGGCTTTGTATCTCTAGTCTGGGTCCAATGTCCTGTGTTTGTGAGCGCATAAGTGATACACTACATCTTCCCAATTGTCTTGAAAGTGGAAGATGCTTAGGGTTATTCACTATCAGTAGAAACAAAGGGAAATCAGTCAGCATTTCATGCTCACCAAGGTTCACTAAAAGCCCACAGTGGCCAGGTACTGTTCTGACCATGTTGGAGACATGGTAGTATCCAACAGTTGCATTCTGGGAGGTAAAGACACAGTAAATATGACACGTAATAGTTGAGTACATGTGGTGCCATGCCAGTTAGAGGTGGCAAGTGCTACAGGAAAGTGGTACTTGAGGAAGGTAAGGGCACACGGTGTTGGGGGAGAATGGGTAGATCACAATTTTAAATAGGGTGCCAGAGGGTCAGGAAGGGAGAGCAAAAGAAATTTGAAAATAGACTAAAAATTTCAAAGGACCTAAGGTAGATTAATCTTTTACAAGAATTACTGAATGATCCAGAAGGAAGTGTAGACATTAAATCTATCACTCTGAATCTGGAAAATATGCTCTGTTGAAATTTTTCATATGAGTGTGGTGTGAATAGACTGAGGATGAGCAATAATAATGTAATCATGGGTCTGCAGGTTCCTTATGTATAGACTAAGCAAAGACCCAAGAAAATTAACAAAAAACAACTACTTAGAAGGGCCAGAGCTAGAATCCAAGTCTCTAAATTCATACCCAGTGTTGATTCCATTATACCAAGTAGATTCTTGGTTGAGGGGATTAAGCCCAGGGCTTTTGTGCTAAGCTACAACCCCAGGTCTCTCTTGATTTTCAATTTTGAGACAGAGTTTCATGCAACCCCTCCCTACATTCCTCAGGCTGTCCACAAAACCTCAGGCCTATTTCAGACTCTCAAAGTACTGGTAATGCAGATAGCATGTCTTGTCTAAGGCCACTCCTGCCACTCTCCTGAGCCTTAGTGACATTCCGGTTTCTGACCCGACCCTGGCCCCAGAACTTAATACACATGGCTGAGATAAGGAAACAAAGACCCCAAGTCTTTCCTGGAAACTTCTAGAAGCTCCAAACCAAGACTCAAGTGCCCCAAGCCTCTTTGCATGACCTACAGCAACCTTTCATACCAAGAACTCACTGAAGTCCATGCATATGAGCTGTAGCTCACACGTTCAATTATAACAAGTGCATTGTGGGAAAGGGCATGCAAAATAGATGCAGCTCCAGAGCTGCTGAAGCAGAAGCTACAGTCATACAAGATCTCTCTCCAAGGGATAAGCCAGACTTTAGATTTAGTAAAGGGGATGCATTACCAGGCAGCCTGTCAGAAGTACTTCGAGATAATACATAATGTAGATGACTGTGGTTTTTCTTTGAATCACCCCAACCAGTTCTTTGTTGAGAGCCAGTGGACACTAAATGGTAGGCATCAAAAAGAAATCCAGCCAGCTGGAACCTCCTCAAGCCAAAACCAGTGTCTGGAAAACTAAGGATGCATCCTCTTCCCTGGCTTCCTTAAATTCCTCCCTGGAAATTGACATGGAGGCACTGGAAGACTGCTTTAGCCAGTAATCCTGGGCAGTTTAAGAACCTTTTCCTCACTAGCCTAGTTTTAAGATTTTCTATTTTTGCTTTTGTTTTTGCTTAGCTTCTCTTTCTACCCTGACTCAATCCGTGTACACATGTATCTGGAAGTCCTATTTTAGAGCTAGCTAAAGCCTCCAGGAAAGCTGAAGTCCCCTAGTACAGATAAGAAGAACTTTTAACCCCTACCATCTATAATTTTGACCAACTCCTTTTTCTGGACCATTTTTGCTAATAAATACCAAAATGTATTTTTTTTAAAAAAAAAAAAGATGCAGCTGACATGACTCAGTGCCCTGCCAATCATTCTGTCAGTGATGCTCTGGGAGGTCCCCAATGGGAGGTCCCCCAAAGCAGGTGCAGCATTTAAACCCCTATACCTAGGCCCAGGGCTCTCCTGCCATTTTTTCAAGGCCAGCACAAATGTTAGTAAACTTTTACATTGTTGTGCAGTATCCAGTTCTTTGATTATCACACACTAGATCCTGGGCACCTGCTCCAGGACTTCTTAACCCAATGGATATTGGGATTATAGGCAGGCTCTGTTAAACCTGGTTCCATTATGCCAAATAGATTCTTAAACTTAAAAATTAAATCTGGAAAATCTTTAGGAGCCACTGTCACAATATAGGGTCAGCAGAGGTTCCAAAGGGGAGATACAGAGCCTCAAGCCACACTCTCTACCTAGAAAAACAGTTGCTGGTACACTGGCTCCCATCACAAACACCTGAAGAACTTTTTTTTTTTTCTGGTCATAGGACACTGGACCCCAAATTTTGTTTTTTTATTCTTTTTTTAAATGTTATTAATTTTAATAAAAAAAGAAATAAAAATGAGACAGTTTCAAAACACATTAGTAGGACAGCCACAATAATTAATACAATGCAAATTGTTGTCTTCATAGTAGTTGTTCTGAGTACAAGATGCAGACATGATAACTTTTCTAAACACTATTGGTACAAATATTTTCTCTCACTGAACTAACAGAAAGTAGTTGTAGTCTAATAATCCATAATAACAGTGGGTTATGAACTTAAGTTTGCAGAACAAAAAATTAGAGAAAAAGAAGGGCTACAAAGATAGCCAATATTTTGGTCCTAGCCTCTCTAGGTCAGTGAGGACTCAGGACATAAGAGAACCTGTACTGTAACATCCTATAACTCAGTGATATCCCAAATTTTCTGTTCAAGGAGATTATGAGGCTACAAAGGAAAGGGATCGATGATGTATAGTGTGCCTAAGGAGAATTACCTAGAGAGAAAACATTCTCTCGGCTTTCATGGTCAAGCAATGGCCATGACTCATCCAGATGTCTGACACTGACAAAAGTTTTATAAACCACTGTACTTGGTTTCAAGGTAAAACCTGAGGGGATTTGATTGCCCTTGTGAGATACAAAAGTTACATTTGTCGTTGTTGTTGTTGTTATCTAGGTCTTGCTTTAACTGGGTCTTAAACATCCAGCAGAAAATCTTAACCACAAGGTATAAAAAGTAAAGCCAGATGAGTATGCTGAGCTGTAAAAGGCTCAAGCCAATAGATTCGGATGCACAAGAAGAACTTTAAGAACTTGTCAAAAAGAGCCATAAAGGGTTTAGACAAAACTTTTCAAGTCCACACTCAGAGAAATAGTGCAACAGCCTTCATGAGATATGAGATGCTTCATAGTCTGATGCTAATATGTTTTAAGAGAGATTTGGGGTAGATATCTGAATAACTGTGGATCTATAGGAAGAGAAGCCTGAAGGCATTGGCCACCTTACACAGAGGAAAAGGTGATGGTCATTTCCTGGTGAGAATCAGACTAACACTGGGTCCATTCATAAGTAAAACAATACAGCCACAGTCAATTTACAGGTGGAAGGGAATAGCCCAGGCTTATTGTGTCTTCAAGGACCTCAAGAACTTTTTTGACTCAATTTGTTCTGAATATGCTGTTTTTGTTAAAAGTATAAGTTGAAAATAAAACTTTCTTTTTTGCACTCTTATTTCTTCTATGCTACCTCTCCACAACCTCACTCCACAAGGTTGTCCCTACTGCCCAAATTCCCAGAGAGAATACAGAGGATTTGGAGCCCTTGTAAATCCATACAGTTTAAGGCCAAAGGGCCCAGCATAAAGCTGTACATCAGTTTGGTTACTGCTGGGTCAGGGTTGTACACAAAATGCAGTGGTGGACAGAGTGGGGAGAACAATGGTGTGTGGGTGCATGTGCATCTGTGTGTGTGTGTGTGTGTGTGTGTCTGTGTGTGTGTGTTCATTAGCCTGTGAGATTCTTGGCAAATCATCTTCAAATACACACATCGATTATTTAGCAAGGCCAGATGGCGGCTTAGCAGTCACACCCTGTAGTGCCCTCAGAGGGGCATGCCATTTCTAAAGCATGTGGAATTCTCTGTGGTTGGGTGGCTGGAAGGGGTTGTGACCAAAGGCAAATGTCTCCTGTCAGGAGGAAAGGGGTCAAGCGTGCACATGGCGTAGAAAACCCTGGCTGCTTCTCTCTGTCAGGCACTGTGGCTTCCTGCTGCTCATTGCCCTCAACACAATGAGAGGGAGGGAATGTGGACGTCTTCTCTGTGGGCCACTAGGCTATGCTGGAGGCCTCTAGACTTCCTACAGACCCAAATCGTGGGGGTGTTCAAATCAGTCCAACTGAGGATTGGTGAAAATTTACTTAACTGGGAGCTGGACGGAAAGGCAAGGTTGAACAGGCAAATCCATGAAGTTAATGGACATTTAGCCTCCTGAGATATTTTTGAGAGGACCCCTTAGGGCTGAGCCTATAGCTCAGTGGTGGGATGCTTGCCTAGGATGAGCAAGGGCCAGGCTCCATCCCAGAACCACAAATAAATACTTAATTTTTAAAAACAAGCCTTCAATATCCAAATATTATATGAACTGTTAGACCAGTCATACCAAGTTTCCCATGGCTAAGCCTTGCTGCTCTATAACTTGTCTTAGTAAATGTCTATCTAGTTACCCGAAATACAGTCTTTAGTAAATGAATCTTGTTTGTCTCCAACACAGTTTTACTATCATCTCCTTCAATTCTTAAAGGGAAAAAATAGTATGCTTTGGCTAAAATTTACTGAGTGTTGAAGTTTTCCTTGTCAAAGACATCTGTTTTCCCCATGACTGTTCTGCAGCTTAAATTTCAGTTTAGCAGTGACAGCTCCTATTCATTATATTGTCATTTATACCCAAAGAGAGCTAAATTAAGAGAATTTAGAGAAAACCAGCCAGGAGACCCCAGCCCCAATCTTATATCAAGGTGTCACAAAGTACCCAAGAAGGAAAGGAGCTAAAGCCCTCTTGGGGCCATGGCAGGCCAAGAGTGTCTCTGCGTGATCCAGAAGACAGAAATCAAAGGGAATGACAAAAGGCTGTCCCCTATAGCCATAGTAAAATTTCTTGCTGCTGGCTTTGGGTGGGTCTGGCTACCTTTTTAATTTCCCGAAGAAAGATGTTTTAGACGGGGGCTGTTTATTCCAAGGTGATTGAACATAGATTTAAACAGCCTTCTCTTCCATTCTGAGGCTATATACATTGGCCCCTGACAGCTTTATCTAGTCCAAAGTCAAAACACCAAGATTTATGTGTGAAAAGAATTTGACATTGAGTTCCTTTGAACGCCCATAGAGGTGTGCCTTCCACTCATGCTGCTGTATAATCTACCTCATTCCCTCATATTTTTCAGGGAAGAACTTAGATTTCATCTTTATACTTCCTCAGGGGTGGGGATAGTAAGACTGTTACTCACACATATAAATCATGCTTCTGTTTTGACTTTCAATATATTATTGTACTGCCTGTGAAGATCCAGTTGTCTCATATTGTAATGGTACAGAGTTTCATAACTAAGTTTTTGAACTTGTAATTTATGAATATTCATTAGCTCCTATTGGGGTGAACCTATGTGGGACACCTTTAGGCCCGTAGGAGATATAACAATAAAAGGTGGGTTCGTGTCCTGCTCTTAACTAGCTTTCCATATTGATGCAGTACTCTGCACTGACAAGAGGAGAAACAAAACAGGCGGGCAAAGGAGTGGGCCCTTGGGGAGCAGCACTCCGCCATCTCCCTGAGGCCTGGCTCCCGTGGCCAGAAGGAGAACTTCTGTCTCTTCCTCTTCAGAGTCCCTTTCCCCTCAGTGGTCCCGGCTGACACCATCACTACTTGGAACAAGAAGGGGAGACTCCAGCACTGACTGCATGGGCCCCAACACACCCCAGCAATATTCCTGGGCTTCCCTCCCTCCCTGATCCCATCACATACCCTCCCACCCCCCGCAGCCCACACACTATGGAAAGGACATCCCAAGGTCACCAGCTTGCCAGCTTGTTCAAAGGACCCAGGCTCAGCCCGCTGGATTTACCTGCTCCCTCTCGGCTTCCTTATCCGGGCTCCTCTCTCAGTGCAGGGCACCCTCCGGGGCACTCTTGAGTGCTGCCACTGGTCGTCTCACACCAGCACTCTCGCTGCCCTGCCTCTGTCCATTCACGCGCTGCTCAGTGCAAGCGGCTGAGAACATGAAGTCTGCCCCTCTCCTGCTGGGTCTGGATTTCTGCTCTGGCTCTGCAATCTTTCTAGAACTTAATTCTCTCATCTCTCACTTAGGGAAAATCATAATAGTGACCTTTTTGAACATCCCATACCGTTCTCAAGAGCCAGGCCCAATATTCTGTGTCCAGAAGAACATAGTAAAGTTTTAAGGATTATATGCCATAATGGAATGGATCGTTTAGTGACTAGCACATCAGTACTCTAAATGTTAGCTATCACCATTATTAAGGAGCACATACATTTAGATGCCATTCTGGAATGTTGAACTCAATGTAATCGAAACTGAACTTGACTTCCCCCAAAATCTGCAGCCCTGGTACTGCAGCTCTAGTTAGCAGCTTCAGGATCAACCCAGATGCTAAACCAGAAACCTTGATAAGATGCTTTGCTCATCTTTTTTCTGCCTTTCCTGTATACAGGTGATGTGTTTAGGACCAATTAATGTTTCGATACCCGATACCTTTCATCATCCTACCTTTCTTGTGTGTGTGTGTGTGTGTGTGTGTGTGTGTGTGTGTGTGGTATCAGGGATTAAACTCAGGACCCTGCGCTTGCTGGGCAAGCGCTTGTTCTACTGAGCTATCTCCCCAACGCGTCATGCCTACCTTTCGTCATGCATTGCTCTTCCCCCCGCCCCGCCCGCGCCCTCCCCCTCCTCTCGCTCTTTCTGTCCCTCCTCCTCCACCTCTGGGCCTTCCACACATCCACGTCCGTCACACCTCTTCATCTCATTTTGTTACTTCCAGCATGAAATCCTTGCAGCACCTCCAGCTGCTTCCAGCTTCCTGTGACTTTCAAGACCTTCCCTGGACTGTCCCTGCCTCCCTCCAGCCTCCTCCTCTTCTGCCTTCTTGCCCTTCTCCTTTTTCCTTCTGAATGTTGTTTAAAAGTCCTGGGTGCTGAGGCTTTATCAGCGGTTCTCAGCCTTTCTAATGCCGTGACTCCATAATACAGTTCCTCATGTTGCGGTGACCCCGGACCAAAAAATAATTTTGGTGGCTACTTCAAAACTGTAATTTTGCTACAGTTATGATTCAGAATGTAAATACCTGATATGCATTATGTATTCTCATTGCTACAAATCAAACATAATTTATACATAGTGATTAATCACAAAAACAATATTTAATTCTATGCTGAGAAATATTTATTACCATTTCCAATAAATAACATTTCACCATGGCATAGCATGGGTTTAAATATGTATTTTCTGATGGCTTTAGGCGACCCCTGTGTTTTGGTCGTTCGACCCCCGTCGTGATCACAACCCACAGGTTGAGAACTGTTACTTTAGATGAACTCATGGCCGTACTTCCTGCCAAACCTGCATCTATGGCCTACATTTCTTGCAATTCTCCAAAGTCTATTATTTTTAAAATATCACTCAATCAGCACTCAGGAGGCTGAGGCAGGTGGATCAGTGCAAGTGCGAGACCAACCTGGGCTGCAAAAGTGAGCTCAAGGTCAGCCGGAACTGCATAAAGAGACCCTGTCTCAAAAAGACCAAAAAAAAAACCACAACATAAATAAATAAATAAATAAAATATCACGCAGCAGTATTATTATTATTTTTTTTTTTTTCTGGGACCAGGGTTCGAACTCACGACCTTGCACTTGCCCAGCAGGCACTTGTGCCTCGGAGCTATCTCCCCAGCCCCCATCAGTATTATTTTTAAAAATAAAGCTCAGTAATAATTTAAATGGTATATTGTTTTATATTCTAGTTTTTCACTTATATTGTTGTTCATTTGTGTAGATAATTTTTTTAAATGTGTGAGTGTGGCTCCAGGAGAGGTAGGGACACGGATGTGGCAGGACAGTGAGTCACAAGGGTTAGCGCTGAAGTCCCAGCACTGACGGCTCATAGTAGAATAAATCTAGGTAAAAAGCTCTGCCCCCAATCGTAAGTTATAAAAAAATATATTTTTGTTTTATCCCATTTATTTCAGACTATAAAAGATGATGAGCTGTTACGAAACACAAATCAAATCAAGGTGGGAAATGAGAAAATAGGATGAGAAAAATAATTGCTAATTTCACTAAGTCTGTGTATAATTTAACTGTCTTTAAATATTAAGTAATCTTTTATACTGCTCATAAGTATATTCTTGAATACAGGAAGGACTGTTTTCACTCTAAATTTATAACATTTTTGGAAGCTTAATTATCATACTTGAAGGTCAAACCGTGTTTTATTGCAATAAAATACAAAAAGTAATAAAGAAATTATTCCTGGGGAGATGAAAGTCTAGGTTCATAGCTCATTAAATACTAACTTCACAGACCATGTCTAATTTGTCATATTTAGCTTTGGAAATTTAATACATTTGAATTTCAGATTAGGTGCAGAGCTACCTGAGGCAAGACTACCTAGGGCCTTTGAATTCCAAAGCCCTTCCGGAGGTGGAGCTCCAGTAACCTAGTACCTGTATTTGTAAGAATTAGCCGTCATCACATGTGTATTGTTTGCCAGACTCAAAAGCTTTGGTTGAAAGTGATCAATAATATGAACCCAAAGCTTATTAACTATTCCCCTAATTTGATTTTAGGCACACTTTCCCTTTTCTGCCCAGCATAATTCAATCTCTGCCACTTGCTTTGAAAACTTTGTTCGCAAGTTGGTGGAAATGATCACTCCTAATGAATCTTGGGGTCCCACGATTACTTAAAAGTTTCTAAAATAAATTGAAAGAACACTGGTCAAGAGAACAACCTCTGAGAAAAGCAAATACAACCTCAGTTTTTCTAATGTGTCCATTCTGAGTGGCCGGGACTTCGTCAGGTTTTGATGGGCTCAGCTCTGGAAAGAGCACAAATTTCACTTTCCTCAATACCTAGCATTGCCACTGAGTCACTATAGTTTTCTATCATGACTTCTAAACCATTTTATGTCACAGTGATTGCCTAAATGACACCCAGTACAGATTACTTTTCTAGGTCTAGTTTAACACTGTGCAACAGAAGTATAAATAAGCCTCATGTGTAATTTCAAATATCACAGTAGTCACATATAGACAAAATAAATAAATGAAATGAACTTGCTTATGTTTAATACAAAATTATAAAACAATGTTAAACTTTTAACATAATAAATAATATGAAGTTATTAATGAGATATTTTGCACTTCCCTTTTATCAAGATTATAAAATCTAGAATGTATTTTAATCTTAAGAGAGCATCCTTCATTGGCACCCTATGCCACGCTGGCCCTGCCCCTGGGTGTGCTGAAGCGGTCATGGAGTCCAGGTGTGGTGATGCAAAGTCAGAAATAACTTTATGTACTGCCTATTCCTTACCTACTTGAAATTCTTCTGATAGCTAAATTGACTACCAAAACTAATTTTCCTTTAATATTCTCATTTAACTTGGCAAAACTAATTCACTGTTTAGAAGAGCTGATACAACACTGATGCCAAGTTTCAAAACAAACTGTATCTGTCCAAGTGCACTCATTTTTTCTTGTATCAGCCTAGGATGCTGAATGCGTAATTCTCACAGGTGTTGCATAAATTGAAAGGCAATTCCAGAACATTTAATATAAATAAGTTCTCCAATTTTTATAGCTTCTTTCAGACAATGTGGATAATCCTAGGATCTACAGTTAAAATCTTCTAAACATGGATTCATGTTAAGAAAATGCATAATATCATGAACTTGAATTTTTAAAATTTCCATGTCAACAGAACTAGCTTGCAAATAAACTCTTGTTTTTCTGGAAGCTCTCAATTCAGCTTATTCATAGCAGCATGACCCTGGTGGGTGAGGAAACACACATCGTTGTGCTGTGTTTTTTGCCTAGGTTGTTGGGTAACTGGCAAATGCGCCTCCTGTTCTAAGAAAATCTCCAACCAGATGGAACAATTCAGTGAATTTTTGGGAAACTCCTACAACATCAATAAGTACTGGCAAAACACACAGGATCTTTAAATGTATTGCTTCCTAATTTTTCAGAAGCTCCATAAACCGATGATTTTTCAGAGCATTTGCACATAGTTGCTAAAGGTTTGGGCAGATGCATTATTGATGATGCTTTCATAGGCTCTGCCTCAAACCGCTGAACACTGGCGTTTCTAATCATGAAACAATAACACACCTTAGTACCTTGTTTCATAATGGTAAATAAATCTGGACTTCTAATCTCGCGCAACTAAACTATTTCCTGTCGTAATAGCAACTTTTTTCATATCTAGCTGAAATTATTCTTTGGCATTTAAAATAAATATGTCATGAATTTTATTTTCAGGTAGTAAATTATTGTGTCTTCATAGATTTGGAAAACCTTAGAGAAAAAAAAAAAAAAATCAGCAAAGTTTTCACTGGGCAGTGACCTGGATCTCCATGTTATTCAGAGCAGCCTTTCTTCCAATACATGTTCTAGTGTGCCCTCCTCTGCTCCTTGGGGCCAGTGAGTCCCACAAGACCATCCTCTCTTGCTGTCCCTGACTTCCTTCTTTGAAAGGAAGCACTTGGTTCCTCCCTTGCCTCTGTCTGTCTTCCTCCTACTGGTCTTTCAAAACTCAGCACAGAATCGTCTTTCTGGAAGATGCTTTCTTCTCTTGATTCTCCTCTACCCCTGTCAGCCTAGTTTAACACCTCCCCCTGGCCCATCCCCCTCACCTTGATACCCTCTGGCTCTGTCACAATGCTTACTGCCTTCCATTGCAATCGCTGCCAGCCAACGTGGAGCTCTGGGAGCTCTAGGATGGTGATTTTTTTATCATTTCCACAATGACCAGCACAGCTCCTGGCATGTGTGGGTGCTTCAAAGGTGGGGCACATCCATCAACTACAAGTTTGTGTTTTCACTGTGTGTGTAGTAATACAGAGATAAGATTGAAGGCCAGTTGGTGTCTAGACTTGGTGAGACATGGATGGAGCCTGGAGAGGGCTGCCTTCTGTTGCTCAGGAGTCCCAGAAAGCTGGGGCTTGGAGTTGCGGGTGGTGGCTCCTCCTGCAGGTGCCCTGTCCTTGA
This sequence comes from Myocastor coypus, assembly GCA_004027025.1. Taxonomy (NCBI): domain Eukaryota; kingdom Metazoa; phylum Chordata; class Mammalia; order Rodentia; family Myocastoridae; genus Myocastor; species Myocastor coypus. The sequence continues at coordinate 18,365 of PVJA010019328.1, read as the reverse complement.
ATTATGGACAGAGCCTAGAGAAGGCTGCTTTCTGTTGCTTGGGAGTCCTGGAAAGCTGGGGCTCAAGGTTGCTGATGAGGGCTCATCCCGTGGGTGCCCTGTTCTTTAATTGCTCTATGACACCAATAGGAGGTTGCCTCCTCCCCTGTTTGAAGTATTATCAGTTAGCATTTATGCGAGCTTAGTGTCTGGAATATGCCGTGTCTATTAAAGTAGTGGTGTATATTGCTTAGCCATTTTTTTTTTAATGCTGAATGAAAAGAAGAGTCTTCTGAGGCTCTGGGCTCACTAGAAGACAAATCTTAGGGAGCCCTCTGAAGCTACATTCATCAGGTCTTCTCGTCGTTTCTTTCAGCACCGACATATATCCTACAACATGAGTGCCTGAAAGAATACCAGCTAAGCCAGGATGGCAATGACCTCTGTGTAACAAGCTCAATGCTTCATTCGAAGATAAAGCCATAACTTTTAAATATAATTACTACATGAAGAGTAAGCCATCTTAATTTAGGGTGTTTATCAATATCTTGTTCTTCTTCCTAGACAAAGCCTCTAAAGTTAATTATTTAATGTGATCTAGGCTGTGCAACTGTATTTTTGACTACTTATCACTGAGTTTTGCTTTTTTTGCTAACCAAGCATCTTTCTTTTCCTCTGCTGATCCAGCGCCAACGGAGGCCACCTCACACCCACATCTAGGTAAGTTCAAGGCTCTTCCCTTCATCTTTGATCTTGTCTTGCTCTCCTGGCCGTGTGTGAAGTGTTACAGAAGTGTGCAGATTCTCAGCCATCTCAGATGCACTGACCATCTCTGAAGCGAGCCTCGGGTCTAGACTGGACTTGCACGTAGAATTGAGTAAATTCACGTATTCCTCTGTCATCTGGTCACTCATGCGGGGACTTTCACACCTGCCAGAACCCTCACGCCAGGGCTGCTATGGAGTGTCACATTTTGGCTGAGTGTGTGAATGATGGGTTTTCCCCAGTGCTCTTATGATCACAAATACTATGGCACAGGGCCAGTGGATGTGGACCTGTAAAGGTGGAAGAGTGGGCATCCTTTCAGATTCAGGGTTTCTTCCTCAAATTAGTATTGGCAAGCAGAAACAATTTGATCATGTCTTCAAAACTATAAAGGAGACTGTTCAAGTGACTTCCTGCTTTTTGCCATGTCTTATACTTAGCAGCTCAAGTTCTCCAGGTAAGACTATAGAGTGGTTAAGCACACAGCTTCTGGAGCTGCACTGCCTCGATTTTTCTCACCCTTGCCACCTACCAGCCCTGGGATATTGGGGTGCCTCGGTTCCCTCATCTGTAGAATGGAATTAACTATAGTAGCTTCTCCCAGGACTTGATGAGGATTAAATGAAGTCATAGAGCATATGATGAAGGGTATGGCAGTGTTTGGTAAATTCAAGAACAAATACCCACCAAGACTGATTTACTGCTTTTGTACAAAAGTCTCTAGAAAACAAGTGACCTTGAGGTGTTAAATTTCTTATTTATATCAATAAGAATTCATTGGAAAAACAATTTCCTATGCTATACAATTTAGTAAGAGTGAAAAGAAGTCGTTCTCACTAGTTCTGCCTTTCCAGCCTCACTGAGGGGCTTCCAGACAGGTCAGTTATTTGTCTCCTGGGATTTTCCTTTCAACCTATAAACCCAATTAATTTATCTTTCTCTCTGGAAAATCTGCCTTGAGAAGCTCAACTTTTATGTCATGCTACAGCTTGGGGCTGCTCTGTGTTGGCAGATGCAGGTCCCGCTCAGAAGGGGCCTCCTGGCTGCCAGGCCTGCTGGTGACCTGCAGGGTCACAGCTGAGCCTGGCCAGGCTGGGAATCTGAGAGTGTGCCATACCCCGTGGGCATTTCAGACACTGTGTCTCCTCGCTGGGAGGAATCATTAAATCGGTCCCAAGCACAGAGTGCACCCGGATCTCCCCAGTGTCCCGCCTCATTCTCCTGTTCCTGTGCCTGAGGCTCTACTTACTTGGGATTCACTGTTGTCCACAACTTCATTACGAGCTTGCCTGCTGGCAGGGCTGGTAGAAGGGGGCTGTCACCAAAGAGAATGGGAGAGTATGCTTCCTGATGTTAATTACCCAGTGAGCTCACAGAATTAGTTTTGAGTGAGCATCTCAAAACTATAAAATATCATTTTTGAAAACATTTTGCATTTTCGTTAATCTTGATAATGCTTTTAATTTTTCCAGAAGGTATCTGATAACTTGGTCAGTGGAAATTAGGAAGATCCAGAGAGTTTAATTACAGTTGAAATAAACCTGAGCAAGTCGTCTGAATGGAATGACAGTGTTTTTAAACCACTAATTAATTTTTTACACCTTGAGCCAGCTTACACTGTGGCTGCCACAACATGTTTCTCCTTTACCCACCCATGTTCAGTGGAAACACATACTCTGTGCTTTACGGAAAGCTCCCTGATCTTGGCATGCCTGAAGCTCTGCTGAAGTTTAAAACATTTAACACCACTCAACGAGAGTGCTGATATGTTTAAAACCATTGATGGCTCCTTGGCATTTCTCTTGGTTTTTTGAGTCAAGTTGACTTAGGAATTTTACTTATTCATACAGATAGTTTCTCCTGTGCAGGTGAAGCACAGTGAATACAAAATGAATGAATAGAGCAAGAGGGAAAGGGAGCCAGAGCAAGGAGCTTAGAGGGAAGAACAGAGAGCACAGCTCAGCTCCGGGCCTCAGCTCACACCAGCGCGCAGACGCATTGATCCATTCCTTTGCTTGCTTTGAAGTCAGGTGGAGACTGAACCTGCCTGGCAAGCCCTTTGCAGAGTGCGTGTCATACATGAGCGACAAGTTCCCCATGGACTTTCGCCCTGGTTGCCATTGTCCTTGGCCTCCCTGCCTCTCCTGCCCTGGACACTGGGGTAGGCTTTTCCCCAGGGGCACAGGGCTTTGGTTTCCTGGGGTCTAAACCCCAAATCACAGTAGGAACAGAGCAAATACAATCAACGACTCATTTAAAATTCATTGCTTAGTTTTAAATGCTGTGTATTATGCCTCAGAAGTACTAAACTTTTGTTTAATTAAATTTATGGTTGTAGAGTAATTCCTTTCTAAACATTTTTCTTTTTTTAGCTGAAATACATACTGACAGCATTATCCTACGAGATGACTTTGACTCCTACCACCAACTGGAATTAAATCCAAATATATGGTAAGTGGCAGGAATATACCTCACTTTGGTTTATTTATTGCCAAAAAATGCTGACTGCACTCTTGGAAGTAGTTACTTAAAATTAGATTGCTCATGAATGAGAAAGTATCAGAATCTTTCAACTGTAGGACAGACTTAACTTCTTTATTTCTTCAAGAACCGGATCTGGGTGCTCCTCTATGCCTTGGATATGGTCAGAGTATCAGTTTTATGAAAACATTTATTTAGAAAACAGTATGCTACAATGATTCTGATAACTACACTGATGCCAGATGAAAGAAGGATTTCTTTTGCTCAAGATGACAAAGGATCCGAATCTTATTTCCAAACAATTCCTGAGTTATTAGATCATCTCATTATTTAACATGCCAGTCTTCTCTCAGAAGACTGTTTAAGTGCAAGCTCCATAGGATTTTTGAGGGCAAAGAAATAATGAACTCAAACTTGTTCATCAGTAACTGTTGCATCCGGCGATTACCGTGTGAATTTGTTGGCAATGTGTTATGTTTTGGCTGACTCTGAGGGAGTAGGCCTGTCAATCCCCAGCTGAAATCAATCTGTCTAATTTAGAAAACTTTCTGAATTCTGGTTTGCTGTGTCATTATATGCCATTGTGTGGATGAGGAAGAACTGAAGAAACTGCAAACCTTCCAATGATAATGGGGATCTAAATAATATTCAGTACTAAAAAGAAAATAACCATTTCACCTTCCAGTGTCAGCCTCGGTATTTATTCCTGTGTGCCTTTCATTTTCACTGTTTTAATTAGCAGTAATTATACAGAGAGAAAATTTTAAAATGTTCACACTTCTCCCAACTAGCTGGTACTTTAACAGAGAAGACCCTAAAAGGTATCTTTAAAAGCTTGTGATCTAGGATACAGGAAACACACTGATGGGGTACAAATAATATACTATGAAACTCCCAAATTAGGGACTTTAATGATTGATACATTGTATCAACTTGGCTTCCTGCTGGTGGGAACAGAGGGTCGGCCCTAGGATGCAGTGGGCCCAATGCAGAGTGACTCAGCAGAAAGAGACCATAAAAAGGGGCTGAGGAAGGGGCTGAACTTCCATTCCTTTAGAGGTTTCAGCTCATACTCCACTGGCTCCATGGCTCCAAGGCAGCAGAAAACAATGAAGAGCAGAGGAGGAGCAACAGCTGTGGCATCCATCAAACCTCTCTCTTCTAAATTCTGTGCTGGTGCAGAGCTCCTCCAAAGTGGTGTGGCTGTGAAGATCAGGCTCCTCGGAAGACGAGGACTTCTCCAAGGAAGCCGAGCAAGGCTGGGCCAGGCAGGAAGCAGCCAGGGCAGGGCCAAGCTGGGCTGTTCTCACAAAGTCTTCCTCAACTCTTTTTATACACTCTTTGTGCTGAGTCACTCTGGGGTTGCCCCTCTGGCCCTAGGGTGGAACCAATCTCATCCCAGGGCAGGTCCTCTGCATCCTACAGGATGGGGCCCCCACAGCCCAGAACCAGTTGTGCTCATCCAGCCAAGCTTCCTCAAGTTGACACAGTGTATCAACTACCACAGGAACCATGACGTTGGTGGGAGTTTCTTAGAAAAAGCAGTCATGAACTGTGAGTTGAAGATGACCTATAGATAGAGAGTTGGAGCTTCAGCACTGGACAATGAACTTTTATGTCTTTTCTAAAAAAAATATAGGCCTAGATAATGTAAATATAGAACAAAATATTATTAGACTATATGACTTGTAAAGTCTCATAATTCATATACCACTTAAGGAAATCATCTATCAACTGGCCTCCCTCTCTCTAAGATACATCCTAAATATAAATTTATTGGGCCCGGCGGGATGGCTCAGTGGTCTAAAGCGCCTGCTTGGGAAAGCTAGGGTGGCTTCAGGGACCATGGTTCGATCCCCGGCACCACATGCTGCGCCAGCCTGCCCTCGGGGCAGGCTGAGCCGGCCATAAAAATGAGTAAATAAACAAACAAAATTTCTAAAACAAGAAAAAATAAAATAAAATAAAATTTTAAAATATATATATAAATTTATTAAAAGAAATTGAATTCTTTATTAAGAAAAAAAAACTTTCCTAAGAACTACTTTACCTGGGAAAAATTCTCTACTTCTCTTGACACTTGACAATTTTTATCCCGCTAATATAGATGTTATCAAATGATTTGTTTCTTTCAAGGCAAGTTCTGTTCTGTCAAGCTAATTCATAGTCTTCAATGAGTTTTCTTGACAAATACAAAATGTGACTTTTATGTGGTTCAAATTCTGTTGCTTTTAAATCAATAAGATATGATTGATTCTCCTTCACCCATTTTCATGATTGACGTAATATGTGCTTTCTTGGCCAAAATTATGGATTTTGTGTCTCTTTAACTTAAACTATGGTTTTTTCTACCTCTGTAGAAAATCGCTTTTTAACCTTTAAAAGTCAATTTCTTCTGCCTTCTATCAAATATGCATCAGAAAGTCATTTTACTTTATCCCTTATAATTTATAGCTTCCTGTGCTTAGTCTTATAAAATTAGATAAAGGAAAGCAAAGCGGAAGCAATGGACATTCGTTAATGGAGAGATGACTGTTAGAACCAGGCAGGTGGAGACTGCAATCAGGCTGGGCTTCTTTCACTCAGCGAACCCCTAGCTGAGCACCTCAGAAAGGCGAGGAGTCACTTCCTCTCACTCAGCTCTCCTTCCACAGGTGGAAGGTGGGTGGGGACCCATTCCTCCTCCTCAGTCATCTGCTCCATTCTTTGGAGACTAATGCAAGCAGACAGTCTTTGTCCCATCCTGGCCGCTCCTTCCAGACACTTGCTCTGCTCTGAGCCCTTGGTGAGGGTGTGGGAACCACTCTGGGTTCCCGGCCCTGGGCGGTGGGCATCGGTGGGCATCGGTGGCCCTTCTGCCTCCCAGGTCAGCGCAGAGTCCTTCCTCTCTTTCACCTTCTGAGTTCTCCCCTGAGGTTCTGTAGAGGAATGTCTGCTTTCTCTCACTGTCCTATCCTCTTCTGTTGAGAACCACCAAATTAGTACCAATCTAGTTGCAGGCTTAAGGAGAGGGCTGTCTCCATGTAACTGGACCACACACAGCTCAACATCTGGGGTCCAACACTGTCCTGGACAGTTCCATTGTGCCATAGAACCTGAGGGGTTGAGAAAGAATGGGGATGGAGAGCAGCAATTTCTTAGAGTTGCTGACAGTTCCCATCAGTAGTGAGTACAGTAAGGTCATGTCTTAGTCACATTGCAACAACCCTCCAATTCCTTCCGCCAAAAAATGGAGGAGAAAAATCTCATCAGGTTAAATTTGAAGAATGTTACAAGCCATAAACATGCTTTAACTTATTAACATGTCATTTAAACAACTACTGCTTGTACACTAACTACACCTTCACAATTGCCTTTAATGACCTATATCATTTCAGGAAATTCTCCACCTTTCTGAGGTGATGATTCCATAACATGGGTTACTAAGTTATATGCATGTGTCATAACTTGAGGTCAGTGTATTTCACTGTATATAATATAGTAAAATTTACTTCAGTTAAACATTTTGGCAGTTATATTAAAAAAAAAAAGAAGTAGGAAATGTATTTCTGATTTGTAATTTGGAAGAGAGAAAATGAAAGGAAAGGAGAGGAGAGGAGAGGAGAGGAAAGGAAAGGAAAGGAAAGGAAAGGAAAGGAAAGGAAAAGGCAGAATGAGGGAGGGAACAAGAGGAAAAAATAAATGAATTTTTTAGAACAAGCTGTATTAAGAAGAATATTCACCCTCCAGGCAATTCCAAATTGTTTTGCCTAAGTTATCCCTTTTAGTGCTTGTTTTTGAAGATTACTGGAACATCAGGAGTACAACATCACTGATGTTCCAAGGGGGAAACACAAGACTATTAAAAAACACAATAATAGATGGCAACAAGATGACAACAGATGTTTCCCCTCCGGCACAATGACAGAACAATGCTAATAGCAAATAAACATGCCTGGTCTACAGAGATCAGGGGGAAGCAGGACTTACTTCTCAGAAGAAGCATCTTCAATGAGTAAATTGTGATATCAACTGGGATCTAAGACATCGAGAAGAAAAACTTCCAGTCTCAGATCCTCTGGTACATGCAGACCTCCATCAGCTGATTATGATACAGAAAACTCCACAACTGTGAAAGGTCACAGATTCTGTCGCATCTGGTGGTCTCCTGAAAGTCCTAATTGGTTGGTGTAGTTAATATAAAGCGGAACAAAAGAACTGGTGATTTGTCTTATTAAAGTTCTGCTCTTTTGAGAAAAATAATTGAACAAATAACTTAAAATATTGAAATTTTAGGACCGGGGTGCACCTTACTTCCAGATGAAGATTTATTCAGTGATTGCTTAGCTTATCTGAGAAAAAGCAGTCAAGTAAGCATCTGTAGTTCCATAGCACTTTGTGGTCACTTCCTCTTTATAAATAAGAAACACGAAAAGGCTCTCCACTGTTCTGCAGTGTGAGAGCCGCAGTGCATGCAGCTGAGGGTCCCAGGCAGCCAGGGTGAAGTGAGGCTGTAGAACAAATAACCAAAGAAGGTACTGAATGAAATTGAATTATGTTACCCATTCCTGCCAGGCATTTTACCCAATCTTCAGAAATCCTTTGGGCAGTAATTTTGAAAGACAGTGTGGGTGGAGCAGAATAAACCCTACATTTTTTCCAAGAGTAAATAACTATAAGAGATTGCAAAAGGGCCTTCGAGACAGCTCAGCAGACTAAATGTCTGCTTAGGTAAGCACAGGGAATGGGGTTCAATCCTCGGTGCCACATACCAAGCTGGTCCTGCCCTGGGGCACGCTGAACCAGCTACCAAGATCAGGCGTGGTAGCACATGCCTGTAATCCTAGTGCTGGGGAGGCCGAAATAGGAAGGTCACTATGAGTCCAAGCTGTGTGGTGAGACCCTTTACCAAACATATTTTAAAAAACAACAACAACAAAAAAAAAAAAAAAAAAGGAAGGAGGTTGTAAATAAATGAGAAAAATAAGGCAAAATTAATATCTTCTCTGATCATATACCATTGCCAAAACCTTTAATACATCATTGTATTTTGGGGGTTAGAGGTTTATAGTGTAGCTTTCTGATCTTACATCCATCTTTTATACATTTTGTCTTCCTCTGTGATGATGTCTTCATCTCTTCATCTATTTCTCTCCATTCTCTTTTGTTAATAACTTTTTCTCTTACTCCAAAACTCTCTTCTAACTTTCCTCCCTTGTTTCCTCTTCATCCCCCCTCCTTTTTTTCTAAACTATGATGTAATCCCTCTGGGGAAAAGCTTCATCTACAATAGAAAGGTTAACCAGGAGGTGTCCCACTAATAAAATAAGCTATGAATCTGTAGGAATATTATTTCCCATTTTAATCTGTGTTTTAGATGACAGAAACAAGAACTCACTCAGTGGAATTAAATGTCAAGTGCATTTGAAATAAGCGAGAAAATATTTCTTCAAGCAGCATGTTGCAGAATTCACCATGGTAGGGGATCAGAATATTGTATGCGGTTGGAGGAGTTTAGAAGGGTTATTTTTAACCCATTTGTCATTGTACCTGTTAAGAAGCATGGATCAAATTTCTGAACTCCCCAGTGAAATCAGAAGAGTTCTCTTGCCTTCTGCGGTGAGAAGTAATGAGAAAGAATGAGCTATAAATGGAGTTTGTCATTTTCACATTCAAGGCATGTGTTAGCTCCTATTAAAAAAAAATAGTTGAAGGTGATATTATTCCCAGTCTTAGAGAGTGAACTTTCTTTGGTATTAGTCTAAAAAAATCCTACATTAACAAAGAGAATAGGATTTTTGATGTTTTGTTAAGCTTGCTGTTTTGATTCTTGAAAATGATCATATAAATTGCTTATGAGTAAACGGTCATGACCTCTGTGTTCTAAAGCATTGTCTCTTCATCCTAAATTATGGCCAGAGATTGCATACGTTGGCTGTTGGTGCCAGAGTGGAAGATGTGAGGAATGCTGGTGTCTGAAGAAGTCATGTGAAGGCACAGTTACCAAGGGCCTGCCAGCTCTTGGTTGTGGTCACCTTGTGGCCTCACCAATGCAAGCTCAATGATGACCTGCATTAGCAGGTAAAGACACAATTCTGGTCATAAACTGCACCAGATGATAACGAAATCAAATCTCCCCATAAGCGATGTTGAACCTAATCATTGGGGGTAAAGACGCATTGTCTTTCACTAGAAACTTCTTTTCTTTTTCTATTTTTAAAGAACTCTAAATAATTAGAATAAATGTTAAAATTATTTTAATGTCCCCATATAGAAATGCTGTCCAATAGATCATTCTGGCTTGTAGAATGGCAGATTGTGTCTTGCGGGACTGAGTGTCAGAGGCTGACCCCTTAAGGAGCAATAAATTAAGGAAGGATAATGCAATGTCCTTGGTCTTGGGGACAAATGGCGTGTATCTCAAATGAGAATGTGATGGTCACTGATCCCCGAGCATTTGTAGGCAATTCGCTTGTCTTGGTAGAGTGCCTCACTAAAGCTTGGATGACTTCACGTTAGTCTAAAAATGAGTCACAGCAGTAGGCTACTCTTGAGAACATAATAGTTCAATTATTATTATCAGGCTGATGTCACCACCAGGCACTCATAGGGCTGCAGTGGTGCTAAAGAACCCAGCTTTCTCATTCATCCTCCTCCTCGATGCTGCCCTTACAGAAAGCCCTTCTGAGTCACCACAGAGTGGGGGACCTCGCTGTCCAGCACCTCTCACTCTGGGTTCCTCTGTGCTGCTGACTGAGTGGTTGGTCATAGTTTTATGCTTATTAACTTTGATATCAGGATGGAGATAGAATGATATTAGAACCATACTCTCCACCTTTCCAATTCCATGTCGAAACCAAAAACAGCCACTTTAAAAAGCAAAGAAGAGTAATGAGAAAGACCTGACACCAATACAAGCCTGGGAATCGCCAGGGAGCTGGGTATCATGGGAAAAAAAAAAAAAAAAAAAAAAAAAAAAAAAAAAAAAAAAAAAAAAAAAAAAAAAAAAAAAAAAAAAAAAAAACGTTGCCTCAAAGCGTTTCTTTTTATTTCATAATTATATTTACACTTTGATGCTGGTTGTGTTCGTTAGTAAGAACCAGCCTACACATTTGCTGATTTTTTTTTATGTTTTGTTAGAAAATAAAAAAGAAAGAAAGAGAAAGGAAGGGAGAAGCCGGGCGTGGTGGCGCACGCCTGTAATCCCAGCACTCGGGAGGCTGAGGCAGGAGGATCGGTGCGAGTTCGAGACCAGCCTGGGCTACGAAAGTGAACTCAAGGCCAGCCTGAACTGCATAACGAGACCCTGTCTCAAAAAAAAAAAAAAAAAAAAAAAAAAAAAAAAAAAAAAAAAAAAAAAAAAAAAAAGGAAGGGAGAGAGCGAAGGAAGACAAAGGAAGGGAGGATGCAAGCAGCGATGCACACGTGATCAAGGTTTCCATGAGCTGCCTCCTGAGATACGCTGTGATGTCTCGGCTGATGAATCGGATTCTCGCCCTGATTCTGGTCACAAACTGAGATGGATGAAGACTGAATCGGACTCAGTGATTAGGTTCAACATCGCTTATGGGGAGATTTGATTTCGTTCTCATCCGGTGCAGTTTATGACCAGAATTGTCGCGAGAATTGAGTTCGCTAACTGGGCAACCTGCACAGCCAAAAGAAGATTGAATCCGACTCAGGTTTGCCCCAGTCCAACGAGTCCATTCAACGTTTTCTATGAGAACAACTTCATTTCTTTTATTTTTGCACCTTTTCATTAACAAAACAAAAATCCCTTTAACCTAGAAAGGAAAAAAAATTTTTTAAGAACAATCGTTGGAGATTTTCAAAGTAAACCATGACAGTAAAAATGGCAAACATTCTTTGAAAAGCACAGTCATTTTATAGAATTGAAATTCTTTCTTTTTTCTTACTGGCTATATTAGGGTGGAGTGGACAGAACACTGGACAAGGAACCAAAGAAAGCAACTTCCTGTTCTGTTCCACCACTGATGCAGCCACCAATGGGGGATGGGATGCAGTGACATTGCAGGTCCCCTCTGGGTTGGTGATAAGACTCATGTGGACCCTCAGCATGTCACAAACGCTTCACAGGAGATGTAGTAAAATCTTGCTTTGCATGGTCTTTGAAAATGGCAAGCATTCCCCTTACAATGTCTTTTAATCACATTGTTCACAGCAGAACATATTGTAGTGTAGGAAGCCATGTGATGTGCTGTGCTATCTGTCAGGCTCTTCTATTTTTTTCCTGCTAGGAATAGGGAAAAAATGTCTTACATTAGAGAAATACTCAGTAGTTTACCATTAGAGAAGCAATTCATTTCGAATCCTTAGCCTGGGAGGCCACATTCCTGTTTAAATTGAAAAACAGAAGTCTGCTTAACTGGAATTATTTAAAACTTCCTTCTTCCCACACATCTGAACAGCACACAGCCTGACTTTACAAAGCTCATCATTTTCCTCAGAATAAGTTAAGGAAAAGACATCTCACTGTGACGCCATGGATTTAAATGTCCCAACAAACCGCAGCTTTTTTTCTGCTGAGCCTAAGTGAACCCACCATCCTCCAGCAGATCCAACTCAAGTTCTAAGGAACTCCTGGAACTTTTCCTGAAAGGAAGAGCACAGTTTCAGGCCTCTGGGAGTCTTCCTGGAGAATGTCCTTTGCCATGAAATACTGACTCCACTTAATTAAATTACACTATTAGACATTGAGGCCCACTGAGAAAGTCAGCCGGATAGGACAAAAGAGCTTGTGGGCACTTTAGCATTGTTTTAAATTCTGTAGAGAGGGAGAAGTTAGCTTTCTTGGCATCTGCATTTTATTTGCATCTACAGGTTTTCCACATTCAGCAGTCTTTCTGACTGACAGCATGGCTTAGGTCTGGATTGTACCCCTCTCACCCACCCCAGTCTCATGTGCTTCAGAGGAGGTTGGATCCTGGGGTCACTATACTTATGGGTGGAGGCATCCACTGGTGAGTTCAGTGGCCGTGTATACTGTAGTAGGGCACCCTGCTGGGAAGTAATGGCTCTCTGAGGCATGATCTCAAAAGATCTAGCTCCTCCCTTCTCTCTCTGCTTCCTTACCACCACGACATGAGTTTTCCTCTACCCAGAAGCTTCTACCATGCTCTCCTGCCTTGGAGTTGGTCACCAATAGACTGAGTCTCCTAAAAACCAGGGGACATAATTAACTTTTCCTCCCTTAACTTGTGGATGTTGTGTCTTAATGATTAAGACACGTGGATTCCTATTCTTCGTAAAACAGTGACCCCCAGTGTTTCTTTGTTGGCCCAATCAGGATCATTGTGTTCCTCATGAAATGATGATTTATCTTGTCCTTTATGATGATGCGTTCATATTTATACAAGGGTTACATTTTTTTAAGGGAAGGGTCTACAGGGTGTCCAGGGTCTCACTACTAGATCAGACTCATAGTGATCCACCTGTTTACAGCCTCCCAAGAGCTGGGATTACAGGTGCACCACCATGCCCAGTCTTAATTGCCCCCGGGGTCAGGGCTGGCATAGCAGTCCTGAGGATTGAATCCCCAGCCTCTGTGCCTGCTTTCAGGCACTTTAATCTCTTGAGCTATTTGGCTGGCCCCTGTAGTTATACAAGGGTTACCTTGAATGACAGGAAAAAAAATATTAAGAATGTCAAGTTTGGTGCAGAACAAAAACAGAAATGAACCACACTAGCAGCTGTCATAGAAAGATAAGAGGCGATGGGCTTGAACAGATTCACAGGGAAAGGCTGTGATGGGGTCTGAGCTTTCCTCAACCTACAATAAGGGCAATCGGGTGGCTCCCCAGGAATTCATCCTTGGACCTCTTGTCCTCTTTGTTCGCCTTTCCCTCTCCCCCACCCATAAAAATGTGCGCTTCCATGACCCAACCACATCCTAAACTGTCATGGCAGCCAGCGAAGTTGTGGAAGTCCAGTCAGTCATATCAAATTATCAGCACCACCAGAGAACATTTCCAAGTTCTGAACTTCTCTGGAGTTGTACAGTCCAGTATGGTAGGCACCACTTATATGGACTGTTCAGCCCTTGAACCATGACTAGTCTGATGGAGATATGCTGTAGGTATAAAATAATATGCCCTGAGGCCATAATATGAGAAGGATATATGCTAAAAATTAATAATAATTTTTATGTTAATTACATATGGAAGTATACTATAACTTGAATATGTTGGATTAAATGAAACATTATTAAAATTAATTTGTTGGTGTCTTTTATTTTCTGTGTAGCCATTAAAAAATTTTGAGTTGCCTGTGTGCCTCACATTATTTGTTTATGAACAGTGACACTCTATAATGGGTCTATTTTTATCCCACACTGACCTTATTTCAAAGAACTATTATTTCTTGCCTGGGTAACACCAGTAGCCTTACATCTTTAGTACTTCCACGTCATTTGCTAGAGTAACTTTCCTAAAAGTTAGGGGTTGGTGAGATGGGGCGATAGCTCAGTAGAATAAGCTCTTGCCTGGTAAGAACAGGGTCCTGAGTTCAATCCCTGGTACCACAAGTAAATAAATAGATAAGATTTAATTAATTAATTAATTAATTAATTAATTAAAAAGTGGGTGGTTTTGTAAAGAAGTTTTCAATGGAGTGTGAAGCCAGTTCTATAATTTGCTAGCTATGTAGCTTTGGACAATCATATCTTGAAGTCTTTTTTTTTTTTTTAATGGCTGGCTCAGCCTGCCCTGGAGGTGGGGCTGGAGCAGCACGTGATGCCAGGGAGAGAACCACGATCTCTGTGATTGCCTAAGCTTTCCTAAGCAGGTGCTTTAGACCACTGAACTATCTCGCCGGCCCCTCTAAGTCTTACTTTTAACATCTTCCATGTGGGGATTTAAAAAATAGAGGGAGAGAGTTTGTGTGAATGAACTGAAGGAGGGTTTACAGAGTTCCTAGTACAGACTCTACACTTGGGCAACAGAGGAGGAAGCCTTCCACTTCCCGGCCCTGTCCACTCTGTCCTGTATATGCTGCTACGGATCCAGCCACACAGACCCGCTGCACTCATAGTTCAGCTGGGACTCATAATTTCCATGCCTGTCACACGTTCACCTTTTTCCTCGTGTGGATAGCTTCTGTTTCTCATTGTGCACCAGTTGTAGGCTTTGGAACCTTTGGAAGTGTCCTATACTGTCCCAGTCCTAGAGAGGTAACACCGCAGCCAGTGAATAATCTCACTGTGAGAATTTAGGAACAATGGAAAATGTTATGAGTATTGGAATTAGCAAGCCCTGGATCCGAACAGCACACTTTGGCTTCATAGCTATGCAGCCTTGAGTAGTGTCTGTCCTTTCTGAACCCCAGTTTTCTTATTAGAAAAATGACAACCAGGGCCTCTCTCCACTTAAAGATCTGAGGTTGAAAGATCTGAATGTACTACAAGTATCTGACACATATTAGAATTTAAAAACTCTCAGCATTGTGTGGACAACCTCATAACTCTTTGTTTGCTTCTCTGCTTTTTCATCTAGAACCTGAATGCCTAAAAAAAACATGGAAGGTCATGTTGGTCTTTGTAGCCCTAAAGCTTAGCATAGTGGCTATCAGTCTTCAACATAAATCTCTTAAATACAAGAATGAATTAATAAATGATGAATAAATAAATAATACCACTGGCAGTTAAGAGATGGTGCCATTTGACCACCTAGAAGGATGGTCATCAGGGTAAATTAAGATAAGTTATGTTGACAAACCCAGTCAGACTGCGAGGAACACCAGCGAAGAGCATTTAAAAGCCTTTGGCAGGAAGCTGACAGATTTATCCCATCCATCTTTGGTAAAGCCATTGTTCCTCTAAGCAGCAACATAGCGGGCAATGTCTGGCCATTATAAATCTTGAAATTTCTTTGACGGGGTACCAGAGCCTTTTAAAATTTTTATTGTAAAGTTCTGGTGTATAGTACAATGTATAAGAGAAAGGTCTGGAGGGGATGTTGAAGCAGAGAGAAGAGCTTTATCTGTTTGTTTGCCTCATGTGTGCGATTTTCAGCCATTTGCTATTCCACAAAACACAAGTAATTTGCCAAACTCCTCAAATACCTATTGTCCCTTCGCTGGCCACCTAATTCCAAATTACAAGGCCCATAAATCAGTATGACTGTTTTAAAAAGTAGATATTCAGGTTCCATTGAATCTTACTGAATGGAAACAATGGAGGGAGGCCATGCCTAATATGTATTTGTGCTAGGTACTATCTTCCGATACATGGATGATTTGGGTCTGTGTGAACATATATAAATAGAATGACTGCTATAGAAACCTAAACAGCAGGCCTTGGATTTTGCATCAGCAGTGATGCTTTAGTTCGTGTCCCTGGAATCTTGACAGCAGAGGATCACTGGGAGGTCTGAACACTTTAATTTTCTCTCTGTCAAAGTTGATGTGTCTTGCAAGCTATTTTGCAGTGACTTTGACACTAATTCATCCTTATCTATGTCTAAGGAAGCCCACTGGAAGTTTCTTGCTACTTTTCAGTACTTTTCTCATGAGCACAATGTAAAGAATTAGAAAAATATCGGGAAGTAGTTCATAACAGATCCCCCATGTGCAAGTGGGAATCAGCGTCTGATCCCCAGTTCTGCAACAGATGAACGTGGTAAAAATCTGTGAGAAATTCGTGATAGAAACAAACACTAACCCAACATCCTTACCATGTGCCAAGTGCTATTTCAAGGTTTTTAGTCCTCAGACCCTAATAGTTGTTCTGTGTCTGAGGTTGTCTTGTATTCATTCATTCAACACATAAATGTGGAGCATAACATTCGTAAACGAAGAACAGGAAACACGTACGTCGCCCTTCCAAAGATACTACTATATTTCTTCTAATGTCAAGGACATTTACTAGGTTCTTGCTTCCCCAAAATCAAGAGAAAAATCTCACTAAGATTTGAGATACCATGAGACATATTTTAAATTTATTAACAAAAATTCTTTTTGAAAAAATGATTTTTCAAAGCACTCGACATAATCCCAGTCCTTTGCCCCATTCCATAAAATACACAAGAAGTACTCACAATCTCCTATTTGTATTTCCTGTGCTTCTACCTTGGCTTTAGGAGCTATGTTATCTCTTCCCACTTGGTCTCCCTTACTCAGGGGTCAGCTTCTGCTCCCTCTTTGAAATTAGCAAACAGCTGAGAGGGTCATAGTCAGTGCAGTGATCGCCTGATCACTGAAACAAAGGGCACGGCGCCCTTTCCAGGGCGTTTGGCACCTGGAATGTGAAAGTCTTTGCAAATGCTCCTTCAGCATGACATACAGCTCTCCTGTGGTTTGGGCATCAGACCGGGGAAACACAGATCTTTCTTTCTACATATTAAGTGTGAAATGATTGCAGATAAAATGTCACCGTGCAGAGCACTATAAAAATTACCAAAAATATACAAAGTCAGATCCATAATATGTACACCATAAGTTTCTCCTTGGTAGACATGAATAAATTTATGTTTGAGATGTTGTCCTAAGTTATTAAATAATTTTATACTAATAAAGCGGCTAAGTAAGTTATTTGCAAGGATGACATAGTAACTCCAAAACTTGCTTGTATTTAAACTTATATTTCAAGATAATATTTGGATTTAAATACGGTAGCTGACTCTATTATTTTTAGAATAGTTAATATATGTATGCAAATTTATTTACCCTTATTTTAAATATTTACACTGACCATAATGAAAAAGGGATTTTATATTTGTAAAGTGAGATACAATTTTGCACTGTTTAAGTGGGTATTCTTTTGCTTATTTTTAATGCTTCTAACCATTTTTGTACAGTACATAATATGTTACTTGTTATCGATAGCATTTCCTTTATACATTGCCTTCTATGAGATTGGCTCTATATTCTGTTTTATAAATATTTTCTCATTTAATCTCACAATAACTATTCGAAATTTAGTTTCATATTATTATCCTCAATTTACAGGTGAGAAAACTGAAATTTGGGGAGATTTCAGTAACTTTTTATGAGTGTAACTGAAAGAATTGGTATTCACATTCAGGGGTTTCAGGGTCTCGGGTCCGCCATGCTTCCTCCTACTAGAATTGCCATTACCTTCTGTGACTGGAGCCATGACTGGAGCCGAGTAACGGTAGCCATCGCCTCCTTCCTCACCCGAGCAGGAAAGCAGTCCCTGTTCTCAGCCTGGGAATCCATTCTGTGTTCCTGCAGGGTTGAGTGTAACAACTGCGAGACCGGCGAGCAGTGCGGCGCGATCATGCATGGCAACGCTGTCACCTTCTGTGAGCCATATGGCCCGCGAGAGCTGGTAAGTGTGTGCCATCACGCGCACGAGTCCACCACAGCGCGTGCGGAGACCTTTGTCTCCAAAGCTTCTTATACTCTCACCATTTAGATGAAAATCAGAAGTATTGCTTACGTTACGGGTCCTAGTAAACATATCTCAAAATTGAGAGGGGTGACACCAGGATGTATTTTCAAATGTAAAAATGAAGAATTCAGTAGTGAAATTGGTAACACTGAGGGACCTCACTAGACATAGTTCAGCACTATGATAGGTAGCTTTTTAACAGTATGAATATGATATGATATATATATCATGTGTAAAGAATTTATGATTCTTAAATGCTTACATAAAGCCCTTGTTATTACAATTGTCCTTATTTTCTCTTTGCAAGTCCAAAATGTGACACATCTTATTTTACTATTTTTAAACTTTGGATTCCTAACCATAGAAGAATTTCAACGGCTGTTTATTTTCTTAGGTGAAAGTGCACACTGAATAAACAAGTATCTAAAACATTTTGGTGGATGCCAAATTACTTAGGAGGAGGTTACTTTCTTTTAACTTAGATTAGCCCTTGCCCAACAAAGGCAAGCTCTTGAATCATGAAAAGGGAAACCTCAGTGCTCTAAGCTAAGGGTGGGGACCCCCGCAGCTGTGAGCTGTGGTTCCTGGGCCTTCCGCTGACACTTCTTTCCCACACGAAGACCCCGCCGATTTCACATCCCTGAGAAGGAATGGCAATTAAGCTATGTCTCGGCTCAGTTACTTTGCCTCACGCACTCTTTGCGTAGCATCTTTTCAGGCTTTTTTTCCTGCTTTGCAACTTGAACTTCAGTTCCTGCTCCTCCCCACCCAGTCTCTCCTCCTCCTCCTCCTC